>JAJOOI010012177.1:0-54467 GCA_029582585.1 Solanum bukasovii
CCCCCCCCCCCCCCCCCCCCCCCCCCCCCCCCCCCCCCCCCCCCCCCCCCCCCCCCCCCCCCCTCTAGGCACGGGCACGACGGCAAGGAGACGCACGATGCCTTCGGGCAGAGCGAGGGGCCTCTAGGCACGGACCTTGGAGTGGGGCGGGCGACGCGGCCTCGAGGTACGGTGCCTCGGGGCGAGCACAACACGAGCTCGAGTACTATGGAATCCAGGAAATTCTCTTAACAGTAATATATCCACTTTATTTCCCTTTTCCTTTCCTTAATTTCCCTTCAAAATGGTACAAATCCGTACGTTGATAAGGGATTTTGAAAAATTCTCAGAGTCCCACAATCCTCCCTTTCACTGATCATTGACAGTTTTGGACGCTAGAAAAAAGAGCACCCCGTAAAGTTTTTGGGAGCTCTTCCTGAAACTTCATTATTTTGTGGCTATTTCGAGGTGGATGCCCTCCTGGTTAGCTGCTCGGTAAAAGGTAATCTTCTCTCTCCTTCCATTCTTCTCTCGAGCATTGACTAGTTTCTAGCTATGTTTCTTTTAGTTTATATCAGCATGTGTGTTGTATTTCCTCATGCAAATATTTAGTTAGTAGTTTAATTACATTTCCTCTGTTTCTTAAATGTGATGTATTACATCTCTTTCCTTCCTGTTAGTTTCTTAGTCGATATTAACGTCTGCTGTCTCACATGTATTATGACTGAAAGTTTGAGTTTATTCTTAGTTTTTGTCGGGATGTATAAGCTTCATGTTTATATGTTCATATGAACCTGTGATAAGTACTTAAGCTTCCATTGGTTGAGTCTGTTTGCTTAAGAATCAGGTCGACAAGACTTCTCCTTCAACACATGCGTTAATAAGAGTCTAAGTTTTTCTCTTGAAGCATTTGGCTTTTTGTTTGAACCAAATGATTGGGGATATATAGCTAATGTATCTTCTTGTTCACTAAGTTAAGGGCAAGATTCATTTTTCTTTCTTAAGTCGTTATTGATATGTCCATTTCTTTGTGCTAACAATTTCGAGCTAAGCTGTGTATTTGAAATATGGGTGTCCTGTTTGAGTACTATGTTTGCTTCGGGTTGGTTCTCTTATTACTCAAAGAAAGTAAAATAAAATTGAGATGTCTGTCTATTAGCTGCTGGAATGTGCTATCACTCCTCTTCATCTCGTTTGTTCTTTTTCTTAGTTTATGTGTGATCGATCGTAGCTGAAAGCTTGGGCATTTATCTCGGTTTTCCCTTCCTATTTGAATTCTTTTTCTTGTCTTAATGTACAAGTTTAGTTTCAAATTATCATTTTATCATAGAACCTCTGATTGTATGTGTCCTAGTTGGAGATTTTTGAGTTCGGCCTTAAGTATGGTGTTCAGTTTAGTATATCATTTCTCATTATCTAATGTTTGTTGGCAATTCAGTAGCTTTCTGATTCTATCTTGTTGTTTTGGGTGAGCTTTATTTCATTAAAATTGTGTTATCACACTGCTTTACCTACTCTTCTTTGGAAATTATTTTCATTAATCTTCTTTAATTAGTTTTTTTCCTGCTATGCATGTAATATCTCTATTTGAGTGTCATAAAATGTTTCCTTTGAGTTCTGCATTAGTCATTTCTTTTAGCTTAAATGGAGATTGCTCAGGTTCCTATCAAGAGTTTTTAACTAATATCTACACATTCTGGATGTTTGCCTTGTTGATAGCAAAATGTATTGTTATTTAGCTATGATTAGTGTGTAAGATATTTGCTTATTCCTTTTCTCTAGCATACTCCTCAAGTTCATCCGTCAACCTCCATCAAGTTCGAAAAGGGAAGCTAATAGCCCCAAAAGGCTGGAAATTAAAAAGAAGATTTTTTTTTGGACTCTAAAAGTCCGATAATAACTCAGCAGCAGCAGCGACTGATTGCTTTGGGACCAAAAGTCCAGGTGTCTTCAAATGCTATATGATATGATATGATATGATGATTCAAAAGATAAAAGGGGTAACGTTTCCTATCCAGTAAAATTTACTCAAATTATTTCATTCAGTGTAATGATTTGACAAGTCGTGTATAATTCATTATTCTTTTATCAATACTGCTTTGAATTGTTTTACTCTTAAGTTGAGATTCTATCGAAAGTTACCTCTCTAGGTACACTTTACTCTCCCTAGACCCCACTTTACAGGGTATGTTGTTGTTGTTCAAGGAGTTCATGAAATCCCACCAAAAGTCATCTTCTCTTTCTATTTTCTTATCAAAAAATGCACACAATTTATGTGAGTCCGGAGCCTAAAGGGCAAAAAAAATGGTTAAAAATTCCAAAAGGGCACATCACTTTTTTTTCTAACCAAAAGGGCAAAATCGCTGCTGACGCAGCGATTTCGTCTAAAAAAAATTTTTCTTTTTTTTTATTAAAAATCGCTGTCACAGCAGCGATTTTGTAAAAAAAATAAAAAAAAATTATTTTTTATTAAAAATCGCTGCCACAGCAGCGATTTTGTTAATTTTTTTTATTATTATTATTAAAAATCGCTGCCATTGTAAAAATTCTTTTTTTTTTTTTGCTGTGGCAGCGATTTTAAGTCAAATTTTTTTTTTCCTTACACATCGCTGCAGGGGCAGCGTTTTTCATGCTGAGTGCTATTATTTTCATGCCTATTATTTACTTATTAATAATATAAAAATGATAAACAAGACGACAGTATACTCAATAAAATTGTTGAAGCATGAGGAAAATTGAATTATATATCATAAATAATAATAAAAGAATATTAAATTCAAACAAAAACTTTTTTTTTTAAATTCTTAACCAAATTCGCTGCTATAGCAGCGATTTTGAAGAAAAAAAGTTATTTTTTATTTTGAGAAAATATGCACCGATTTTTATTTTTGTTTTGTTAGAAGCCCTTTTGGTTAAAAAAAAATTTTGATGTGCTGTTTTAGTTTTTTTAAAGAAAAAAGCAGCGATTTAAAAAAAAATTAAATTTTTTTTTTTTTTTTACAAAATCGCTGTAATTAAAGAAAATTTTTAGACGAAATCGCTGCTGACGAAGCGATTTTGCCCTTTTGGTTATAACAAAAAGTGATGTGCCCTTTTGGAATTTTTGACAATTTTTTTTGCCCTTTAGGCTCCGGACTCCAATTTATGTGTTTGAAGAGAGGAAAGGGAGGATGTTTCAACACTTCTGCAAAACTCACTTTCCAAAGACAGCTTTTATAAACAAAATAAATGACAGAACTGGCTATAAACAAATATCAACTCTCAGTGTGAACAAGCAACAATATAAAAAGTATGTCGTGGGATGATCAACATTTCATTCTTGCATCTCATCATATTTGTCTCTTAAACCTTGAAAATTAAATTCATCATCGTAGCCACCACTTGAATTGAAGTTAGAGACTCATCAACGTTCAAACGACCTTCAAGCATGTTCACTACTGCAGACCTTAGTACTGGAGAAGGATTAGTACATCGTAAGGCCACTTTAATCATCTGATATGACAAATCCATACAATACCATTATCATCACTGTTAATACCGTCTGGCAAAGTGAATCCAGCAGCAAACACCATTGTGGGTTTTGATGATATATCCGCTATCTGATTTTGAGATACAGTTTTGATGATATATCAAAGTCTAAAATGAGATGTAAAATGGGATGACAGAAGAAGAGAATGTAAAACTACAATTGTAGAAATAATGTAAAAGGAACATCATTTAAATATATCATTGTTGTGTTGTCAATGACTACAAATAGTTCTACAAAACTCAGAATTACAACTAAGTGAATCAGACTGATATAAATGAGAACTAAAAAAATCGAAGGGAAAATATACAGTAAGAACTCAGCTACAAAAAGCAGGACCTCTTAATTTATCCCTCGAGGGAATCTACAACAACTAATACAAGGTCCAGAAAGCCTTCAACCAACTGGAGATTCATGTTTTGTACAACAAGAATTTATATATATAGACAGGACATCATTACCACATGCAGTATTTCTTCATGGATGAAGCAGCACCAGAATATTGAATGTACATCTTCATAACTGGCTTTCTTTTGAATCTCTTTAAAAGCTGTGAGGTATATCTAATGGCATGAAAGTAAAAATGTTTTACAAGGTCATTTGCTTTAATGGTGTTTCACAATGTGTCAGAGCAACGTAGGCAATTGTAATTAATGAGCCGGTGTGCAAGGCTGCCAGCCTCTGGAACCATAGCTGAAGTTAAGCCATTCCAAAAGTGAAACGTGACAGCTTCTTTGAGGATAGTTTTAAAGAGCATATCTTGTTCAGCTTTCTCAGTTTCCATTGCTGGTGCGGAGAAGTATCTGTCAAAAGAAAGAGTTGTAAGTTCTATAATCCCCCTTCTCTATAATTATCCTCAACAAGAAAAATAAGCAGATTATGTAATTTTAACCAGAAGATGATGATGACTGATTACAGAAACCATGACATGTTCAGATTCTGCCAAAGCTCCCTGAATGAGATATTTAGACGGACCAAGGATTTTTTTCCTTTAGCCCACAGTTAGTTTGGGTTCAAGAATACAATTAAGGCTTAAATTACATGAATTACTATTTCACTTCTTCAAACTTCGACTCTAATTAAGGAAAAACATGGAAATTCAAATCAATGTTGCAATTACATGTTAAGTTGTTAAGATTTTGCACATAAATGAAACAAAAAGTATTGGTTAGGCTGTAAGTGTGTAAGAGTTCACATTATTCTTTTAGTGATACATAGGTAGGCATTACATTAAAACAAAAGTAGCACTAGGCTTCTGTTGTGGGTTATAACAAGATCTCTAAGGAGGTGTCTATTTTTATATCTAGGAACCTTAGAAAAGCTCAGGTTCAATCTTTTTTTTTTTTGAGATAAAGGTAACTGTGTATTCACAAAAGGCTCATCATCAAATAAATGATGAGCATAGGTCACTTACAATCTCATCAGAGCATATCAAACTACCCTATGGGAGATTACAAATTACCTATGAAGTCATCAAAAAGTTCTATCTTGTCCACTAGTCTATTGAGGAATTCTACGAAACTAGCTACATCTTGTACATTCTGTATTTTGAACCAAAAGTCTAAGGCTCTAAGCAGGTACTTCAGCATGTGTATGCTCTCTTTTGTCTTCAAAACATCTGAGATTTCTTTCTTTCCAAATGACCAATCATATGCCAGCTGGAATGGTTTTCCAGATTTTCTTCCAATCCTTTCTAACTCCTCAAGTTTACATTATTCAAACTATAATCCATCATTCTTTAATTTTTTTGAGATGGTAACAAGCATTATTATGAATCTTTTTTCTCCTCTCCTTTCAGTACAAGACTCAAATTTTTATGAGGTCACCCCACTAGGCATTAGTTAAAGCAATATATTTAGCCAAATCAACAGTAAAAAGAGGACATTTTTCATATTATCTTCTTTAAAGTATCAATTCAAACTACTCTTTTAATTACCAAGAAATCCTTGAGAGCCAGTAGCGCATTGTTCGAAACTTCAGTGGATGATGGGCCCATCCCTCTACCCCTTATCCACTTAAATACCAGGTGTAGACCATGTAAAAAAGATGCCCTCTAATGAAGCCCAAAATATAGAAGGCTGCCTTTTAAGAGTTCAAAGATTCCAAGTAAGATTGGATGGGAAATTAGCTGACCATTCTGTTTTTTGTCTTGAAAAGAAATTTTATTGACAGCTAGTCACATGGGGTGTGTTTAAAATATTTACAAGAACAGCATCAATATAAGTTGTGTAATGAGCTCAAAAAATCTATCTATGGCTCTGAAATCCGTTGCATCAGCCATGTTACACCAAAAAAGCAATGAAGAGATACATCCGTACATAACACTTATTGCATATTCTTTTTTGCTTCCAAAAAAATCGTGTTTCTCTCCAGATTCATCAGATTGTTAGGGGTAAGGGTTTCCAAATTTTTACCTTATCTTTTCCAACATATTTTCTACTAGAAGGAGATCTCTTGTTGATTTAAGCATTGTCAAGTTGAATTATTAGCTGACCATTCTAATACCAGCTATTCAAGTTGGAAAAACTGAGAATCAGTTTTCATTGAAACTCAAGGTTAGTTTCCCAACTGGGCTTTACAGTTCGGAGAATACAAGGCCTTGAATAGATAGAATTTATTATTTTTGATGAAGTAAGATGTTGCAGAAACTCCAATTTAGTCAGGGGGCTAACCACAAGCAAATGTATGGTCTCTAAGCCATACTGTGGGAGCTAATGAAATCTAAGAGGGGTAATATGTCATCTACAAGGGATAAATTGCTGAGCTCTAAGAGGGGTAATTCTATTTACAGGGTATAGATAGAATTACACTCCTAAATTTCATTTTTTTAAGGTTCTGCTAAAACCAGGAAGCTCTAACTAGACTGAGTTTTCAATGTTTTGAACAAGTGACTTGTTCTGGGACAAAATTTGCAATATTTAAGTTCTGTTAACCATACAACTATAGTTTTAAAATAGAGATTAAGATTCTTAAGCCACATTCTGAACTAATAGCTATGTATGCTATAACCAATTAACCATCAAAGCCAATACCTTTTTGTTTTGGGATGTGGCAATAAAGTTTTTTTTTTATGACCACAATGAAGATTATTGGTGATCAATACTTTTCAATCTTAAACACAAAATTGGTCAAATTAGCCATGAGTCACATTTGTTTGGAGCAAAAGTTAAGGATACGGGTTCTCCAGTTGTCCTACATCATACTCATTTCTTTTCAACACCCAAAAGTTGGTTCGGCACTAATCTGAACAAAGGGCCAAGTAGATTCTATAATATAGGTTTCCTTTTCTGGGGTTAAGAAATGTAATTGGAAACTGGGCTAAAGCTACATAATGCTGCAGTGCCATATTTAACTTTTTTGCATTCACCTCAAAAGCATCTAAACTGAACGTCAACTCTAAGCAATTTATCAACATACTAATAACATGATAAATACAGCAATAATAATGGATAATAACACCATGATGACTGGAAGTAACGAGCTAATAATCACAATAACTCCAGTTTATCAAGGCAAGAAAATGGGGGGAAAGGAAATAATGTTAGTATGAACAATAATTAACAACTACAATAATATACCTAGTGTAATCTAACAAGTGGGGTTTGAGGAGGGTGGTGTGTACGCAAACCTTACCCCTACCTTGGTAGGTAGAGAGATTGTTTCCGAAAGACTCTCAGCTCAAGTAAAGCATTTCAAGGAGGTGTTTCCGAAAGACTCTCAGCTCAAGTAAAGCATTTCAAGGAGGTTTGAAAAGGGGATACAAGAGTGAAGAAGCCATGATGAAAATACTAGAGAAAAGAATAGTCTCAACAACACATAATACGATAACCGAAGCAAAGGAAACAACAGGCACTGATAAAATTGAAGAATAATAAGAGAGTAATACTAAATTACTAATAATACTGATTAGGAAAACTAGACAACACTCGACTACCTACCTAGCGTTCTACCTTAATCTTAGACCTTTTATCTAGGGACATGTCCACAGTAAGCTGCAAGTGTGTCAGATTTTATCTAATCACATCTCATTAATACTTTTTCGGTCTACCGCTACCTCTCCTCAAACCACAATTGTCAACCTCTCACACCTCCTCAACATGACATTTGTGCATCTCCTCTTCACATGCTCGAACCATCTCTATCTCACTTCCCTCATCTGGTCCACCACGGAGGCCACTCCCACCTTGTCCCAAATTTCTTCATTCTTAATCCTATCTCTCCTAGTATCTACAGTTCTACACATCCATCTCAACATTTCTGCTACTTCCATCTCCTAGACGTGCAAGTTCTTAACCCACCAACACTCTTCCCCATACAACGGTATGAACAATAATCAAAAGTTCAAAATAACAATGATAAATCTTTCACTAAAAAATTTAAGCACTCGCAATTTTAAGTACCACCTTTTATACTTTTGACCTCAAGATTAAAAAGGTTGTTAAGTTTGGTACCTGGTAATATTGTTATAACCGATAGGGAAGAAAACAAAAGAGGGTTGAAAATTGATCTCCGTCTTTCTACCGGAAAGATTATCATTGACAGAAAAGTTACTAGCAACTCTTGTCAAAAGATCAGCTCCATTCCATCTCAATTGTGTGTCGTCATAAGATGCATAAAACTCCTTCAAACACTCCATTACAAAAGGACTGCAAAAGACATACAAGAAAGTGAATCTTTGTCATAGGGCAGACAGAAGAAAATGATACTTTACATTTATATACTTTTGCTAGGAATACTTGTGTTCCTATCCTTTTCCCGCAATAAACTTTAGCAAACATTTCTGACAGATTAACAGGTGCAATTAGAGATTATTGTTCAAAATTTGCATCCTTCGATAGCATTTTCAGGCTGATAAGGACAACCCAAACATATTTTTGAAAACAGTGGTATCTTGCTCAGCTTGTGTGCAGTGTGCACCTCGACCAATCTTTGCATCAATCTTTATTTTACGAATGTGTAATTTTGTCCACATAAAGCAGCCCTTCCCTAGTTCCCTCAATTTTCCTTATCCCTGTTTTTTCCTCAAAATAGTAGGCATGGACATACTAAAATGCCAGAGAAAGGGTGGTTATTGCAAGGTGCAAGCACACCAAAACTAGAACAGAGCACTTCAGAACTATTCAAGAGGCAAAGATTGTGTTGCAAGTACCTGTGCTTTCTAAAAGCCATTACAGCACCATTCAAAGTTTTTCCACGTCGGTCATCCTCAAAAGCAACAGTATTATTAAGTGAAGACAATGAATTCAACACTATGATGTCTGAGTCAAGATAGATTCCACCATACCTGCAATAAAAGGCAAAAGAGAACATGAAAGTTCATTTATAACAATGCAACAACTATAAACTTCACCAAAAGAAATTAAGTTGTTATATTACTGAAGTTAGAACAATACTGCAGTAAATGGAAAGGACAAAAAGTTCATTACAAACATGAGATCACAGCTTTCATGTGGCCCCTTTAATCAATCTTTTTTATAAGGTAACTAAATTTTTTAATGTGAATCAGGAAAAAGATTGAGATGTAACACGTTTCAGAATAAACAGGTGGCAAATTGCTAGATTTTCAGCCATCTGTAATATATTCAAACACGATCATGATCCTAGTTTCATAAGGTTCTTGGCTTTTGCAAAGAGATGTTGGTGCAGCCTCACCACAATCTACTTTCTCTAAGGATAACTCAAGTAATTCAGCTATTGGCATATATTGCTAAAACAAAACCCTCACTAGAAGCAGCAAATTTCTGGAATTATGTGATCTTAAAAAGAAGCTTTCCATGTGCCACAGACACAACAATGAGTTATCCACTAACATATACTAACAGCAAAATCTTTTGTACACTCAGAAGAAACTAGATCCTTCTTCAGTAGTCCTCTCACCGTCATTTTTTATGAAGTGTTTCTAACCATCATCAATTCCATTTCTTAACTTCATGAACAACCTGTCTTGTGGCTAACTAGACCAAGTTTAAGAATATCAGCTATGGGAAACAAAAAAGCGAAAGAAAAATATTACAATCACATTGAAATAAA
Source organism: Solanum bukasovii (assembly GCA_029582585.1). Taxonomy (NCBI): domain Eukaryota; kingdom Viridiplantae; phylum Streptophyta; class Magnoliopsida; order Solanales; family Solanaceae; genus Solanum; species Solanum bukasovii. Next base: position 9,536 of record JAJOOI010012177.1, read on the forward strand.
CTTCAGCAAATTGAATTCTCAAAAAAAAAAAACTCAGCAAATTGAAGTAAATCTATTGCAATTCTTCCTTTTTGACTAATTCCCAATTACATTCATGAATTATCCATCCATGAGCTGATTGCATTAGAGAAGGTTACTGTTTCTGCCATCAACTGATTAATCTTGAAAAGATTATTGGAATCATTTTTCTATAATAAAAAATAATTACCTATTGAAATAAATAGTCGAGTTCTTAAGTGCGGGCTCCTTATCCAATTTGCCTTACCTCAAGTCAAATGTTATATACAGGAAACACTAAATTTTTTGAACTCTGTTATGCCAAACTAGGTGGAAGGTAATACATTTAAAATTGAAACTACAATGCATCATCATAGAGATAACACCTCGATTAGCTTCACAGTACATAACAATTTAAATACATCGGGAAGTGTATATTTTCCAAATTGCTTACTTGTATAGAGCTGCCAGCCTGACTAGTTCACTGTAATGGAAAGGATAATGTCTTGTCTGCTTCCATTCATACCAGAAAGAAGCAAATACATGTGTTGGTGTGCCTAGTAGGAGCTCATCAAGATTGGGCATCACAACAGCCACTTTGAAGCTGCGGAAAATAATCTATCATCAAACCCATCTCCAATAAAGTGCAAATGGAAGAATAAAACACCATAGACATGCATTTATGCATATATACACAAAGAGAACTTGAGATTATCTTCTTTTACAAAAAAAACAGTTGTTTTAAGTAAGAACTTAAGACTTCTTGGAAGCACTTTGAGTATGATTTTCATGAGGCAAATATGGATAACTTCAGATGAAATATTAGTCAAACAAACAACAAGCAGCGGCAGATCCAGGTATTTTTAGCAAATGAACTCATTGTATTTTTAAAGTTAACGGTTCATATCTACTGTTTGTTGCAATATTCGTGGATTTTTACACATAAATTTATGCTCAGCACTGGGTACCTGTACTCTACATCTGCCTCTGCCAACAAGATAACAAATCTAAACTGATGGAAGAAAGAAATTCAGTAATTTACCCATCCTTCACAAAACCACTAAAGAAATTAAGTTCGATTGTCTCAGAGAAAACCACCACACAAGCATCCCGGTGATGGTTAAGTACGCTCTCAAGTCCCCTCTGATACCGAGCGGTAAACATCCATGCTGGAGAATTCCAGACCATGAAAACTCTCATAGTACATTTTGCTTTCCTGAAAAATGAGTCCATAAAGTTAGTGAAAGACAACCGGGGTTGCAAGCCCGGAAAGTAACCCCATCTCTTCCCATCAGCAAAGAGTAGCCCAGAAACTTCACCTCGGGCATCATCTTCCACAACTTTCATATTACCATTCCTTATCTCTTCCTTACTCCTAGGAGCTGAATCTCCATCACTATCATGATCAACTCTTTTTCCAATTCTAGCATCATCGTTTAAAGTTCTACGCTTCACTCTCTTCCCTCTATTCACATCCTCATCATTAGTTTTCACTAATTGACTATTGAATTTCAACTCCTTTGACTCGAAAACATCATTTTTTGCCAGCCCCGCCATCTTCTGTAACTCCAAAGCATCATTAACCAACTCAGATTTTGTCAATTCAGACACTGAAAGTGGCTTTTTCACCAGAAATGGAACTTTCTTAAACTCATTCATCAACCCTTTTAACACAATCTTATCCCCTTTAGTCAATCCAGTAGTCCCGGCTCCATCAGGATCCTGCAACATGGGATTATTATTTGGATTTAACGCCTCCAGATTTGACTTAAACATTCTATCACGCCTCAAAAAATCACTCTTCTTTTCAAACCACTCACCCCACCCTTCCCTCAAAGGTGATCCTTTTAGTAATAAAGCATCTTCAACACTCTCAATTTCACTCAACTTCATCCTCATTTGCACATCTACTGGAAGATCATCCGATCCAAACGCGGCCTTAGATTCATCACTCTTAAATCCTAATCCTAACTTCATCCTCGATTCAAAATTAACGTAATCTTCCCATTCCTCAATTGATCGTTTGTTAAACGCTCTCCGTACAACTCCGTGCCTCTGATCGTAGAAATATGTCGAGGAAACCCTAGGATACTGATTGATGATTTCTTCATCGTCCTCTTCGGATTCATTGGATAAGAGGAACTCATCATCGTTATTGTTGTTGCTGTCAGCAACGTCGAGCTCGTCGATGCGGTCATCGGAGGAGCGATAATCAGCGTCAGCTAAATCGTCGACGAGAGGGTTGTTCAGTGAAATGGTGTCGTATTGGAGGGGATGCGGATGGGGATTGTTAGGTTGGAGGAAGAAGTTGAGGCGACTGTAGAGGAGTGAAACGGAGAGGAGGAGAAGAACCGCGGCCGCTAAGGCGCAAATGTGCGCGCCGTAAAGCGGACGCCGCCGCGTTCGGAGGTTCCGAAGCATGTGGTACGGCGGGCGGTTGCGGTGGCGACTGCAGATGTCACCGGAGGTTTGGGGCGGAGGAGGGGGTGGGGGTTACTGAGATTCTGTTAGAAAGGTTATAACTGTAAAATGACAAATGGATTTGTGTGTTACCTCTGTCCGTGTACTTTCGAAAGTTAATTTGACTACTTTTTGAACTGAAATTAGATTTCATTGATGAAAAAATACATCATAAAATGTTTATGGTTTGACTCTAACAAATGAAATCATGACAACTAAAAGTAAACGGAGGTACTAATATCTTTTTTTTAGTTTCAATTCGCTTTTTTAATTGAAATTTCAAATCTTGTGATCCGAAACTAATCAAATAAAATAAGGTATGAAAATATGTTTAATTTAGAATTTTAAATGCCATATAAAAAAATAATTTTTAAACTATATCAAAAAACAAAAGATGTGATTTTAGTACCAAAAATAAAATAAAATTGGCATACACCCAACTAAGTTTTGATCCCACGAGGGTAAACTATCCTCACCAGATGTTTTTTATTTCAGGCTCCAACTTATCTCTATGAAGTCGAAATAGATAGTAATCGTTGACAAGTCATACCATCAAAAACCGTTATGTAATCATCAATAGAATAAATACGCAAACCATAATTCATGTTAAATTTGATTAGGACCAACTATTTCCCAATTAATTTTTTATCTCACAAGGGTGAACTATTCTTAATAACATATGATGTGTTTGGATTTCAGACTACAACTTATTTGTATGATGAAGTTGAAATAAGTAGTAATTATCGACAAGTCATCTATGAGAACTCATCATGCCCCAAGTCATCACCTTAACTCAAATAAGCTGTGATCCCACGAGGGTGTCCGTTCGAATTCCGGGCAACAACTTATCCATATGAAACTGATATATCATATGGTGGTAAATTCATTCTTGAACCTCGTACACATCGCCCGTCACCTTATCTGCAAGGAGGGGCAGTGCACAAGGCAGAGCAACAAGATAGCTGGAAGGTACCAAATCACCTCCCTTTGAACCAGACTTTTCTTAACAAAAGCAACTTCATACTCAAAGCTCACATCCAAAATCTTCGGTTAAGAATGAATAAGTACTACATAACTCAAAATATAGGAGTAACTCTTTTGGAAGAAAATGATTTAATAGGATAAAAGACGAGATCAACTAAAATAAGAACATGTTATAATGCGGAACAAAATGAAGGAAGCAAATATCAAATTTACACAAGGGGTGAATTTGTTCATTTGCATAACAAAATCCAACTTCCACAAAACTTGAGGTTGCAGATCGACATAAGATCTGAAAACAGTCGTATGCTACATGATTTTAGTATACAATCATGGCGCTGCCTTCGTTCAGCCTCGTCATCATCATATACCAAGCTTCAGTCTATGCAAACCGCCTCTTGAGTAAGCATGTTGGAGAACTTGATGACTATGGAGTGATCATTTCGTTGTTCACCTAGATAGTTTAATTATTAGAGAGCGGGATGAAACTCGATCGAATCTGAGTTCCCTGTTTTAGCCGTGGTAAGTGTCTGACAAGGAAGTTGGTGATTCAAATCACTCCTACAGTTGTTCTCATCAAATGCTGGACGCACAAGCTTCCTACGCTTGATTGGCTTATCAGCTGAAACCTTAGCCACTGCAGTTTGAGAACTGTTTCCTAGTGCATTCTGAAGGACTGTGTATTCATTAGCATTTGTCTCTTCTTCTTTGTTTAATTTAACAGTAGTCTGTTCTGAAGCTCGATTTGTCTCCCTCCTGCGCTTGAAATCCACCATTCTGGTCTCTGCCAGAATATGGTTCATGGTTTCTTCAAGAACTTCATTTGCACTTTCTTTGAGAACTCTCATCATTGAATCAGCAGTCTGCTCTACATCATTCTTGACAACTGCAGCATGTTTTCCTGACCTATCAGTTTCACCAGATCCAACTTTTCGAATAAATGGTTTACGATTCAATGGCTTTTTTGGTACAATTTTCTGATCCTCGTATAACAAGTCCATGATTTCATCAACTGTTGTATCCATATAATGCTCTTCAAAGCTCATACTATAATCAAATTCGTGTTCTCTTAGCTTATGTACTTTAGGAGCCAAAGATAAGCGACTAAAAACACTTTTTCTGGAATTTCTGGAATCAGAATGAACTTGTGTTAATCTGTTGTTCTCGTATTCATCATTAACGATGTCAGCTCCAGGTCTGTAGGCGTAGTCAAGATTTGTCAAAACATTTCCTTGGAGTAACCAACTAGTGTTAGGAGAGCGAGATCTTCTTCCAACATGAGTTGCATCACTCCCTTGCCATATAACATGCCCATCACCTATCTCCTCATCAGCACATTGATAATTACCAGAAAAGGAATTTCTAGCAATTGAACCAAGGGCAGCTTGAGATGAAAATCTCCAAGTTTCACCCTCATTAATATCATCCCTAGTTAACTGTGGAGCAATAGATGCCCTTGGAATGGAAGCAGTTCTGTAACCAAAAGAACCAGACCTATTTGGTTCCACCGACTCAGAAATTCCAACATTTAAAGGTGGATTGCTGAACCCATCGTGCGAAAGCAGAACCATTTTTCCACCTTCAGAAGCTGATTCCAGGCCCCTCGTTGTAAATTCAGGATGGGAATATGGAGAAGATATACCTTTAGATGATGCAAAGTTATTCTCTCTATACACATTGGAAGAAGGTGGCCCTCGCACAAAGTTTGAACACTGTTCAACTTCGTATGTCTCGGTATGTCCATAACAAGAATTGGGTAGCTCATCCTTATATGGCATGACTCTTGTAATTGTTGCATCATGGAATTTAGAGCAAGAGGGACCAAAATTTTGTCCTTCTGTTGACTGAGGAAATTCTGTTCCAGCAAGAAACTTGGTGGAGTACCCTGAGGTTCTTTTCTTCATTGGAGAGTACACAGTGCAATCAGCCCCGGCAAGAGGCCTCTGAAAGTTTTCTGTACCAGGGACCAACCCATCAAAATCATCCATTGGATAACTACCAACTTCAGCCATTTGTCTACCTACATCTCCGGCATAGGCGGAGTTCCCATTTGAAGCAGTTGGGATAAGAAATCTGTCAACACAATTTTCATTTGCTCCTTTACGCCTAGAAAGGAAGTATACATCATCATCAGTGGCCTCTTGATGATCAAATTCTCTTATGAGACGTGTACGAAACTTAGATTCATTTCCGCTTATCTCTCTTCTGAATAATCTACCATCTTTACGCATTCCTTTTTTCTTGTAGGGTGAGTTCACAAAGCGCTCAGACACAATTGTAGAATTAATATCAGGGTCCAAATGGCTCTTTTTCCCCCCTACTCTATCATCCAAGGAACTCGGCCAATCATCACTTGCAGTTCCAACATTCCAAAAGGGATCACTTCTATTCTTCCTAGAAAGGGAAGGCTCATGAGAATTATCCATGATATGTGCTTTATCCACATTATTGTTCCTTAAAAAACCTGCATAATGAGTACAAAGTCTAGTTCTAGCATTGTCTGAAGGCTTTTCATTCTGCCCATTTGATCTGCCCGGACCAAAATTACTATCCATGTTATTTTCCTTCACTATCTGTTCTCTTACCACTAAATTTGCATCATGAACTGTTCTTCTGAGGTCAGAACCTTCCATGTAGTTGGAGAGGGCAGGAGTACAATTCGTGTTGATTTTATGCTTCCTCTTTACCCTGCCATTCAAAGACCACTCATCCTCTCCAGAAAATCCTAATTCTTCAGTGGGGGAGTGAACATGAAGCTTATCTTCTGCAGCATTATCCCTTGATAATGCTTCATCATAACCTATTCTTCTCTTCTTATCATTATAGTAGAGATGTTCAGCAGAATCAACTATATCTTCATCCTTCTCTCTATGCTCAATTGAAAACACGTCATCGGCGACTCTTTTTACTCCATGGAATGACCTTGGATATCCTCTTGACAGGGAAGGCCTTAAATCAGCATTAGAACGTTTGATATCAAAGCCACCACTTGCTGTATAGGATTTGTTATTGACCATTATATGGTCTTCGTCAATTCCATTGCCCACTCCAGTTGTGAGCTTTCTCAGGGGTAACTTATTCTTTAACTTTCTTGAACTAAACAATCTAAGAAGCCTATGAACCTGCATATTGAGAAGGAACAATTAGTAACAGAAATATGCAGCTACAACATATGATCACTAAAAGCCCAAATATAGAGAGTAATCATCACACCTGCTCATCAGACAGACCAAAGTGGAACTTCCTTGTTGAAAAGTAGTTCTCCCTAATGGCATCACGGAACTCATCTTCGGATAGTGGACTACAACGCCAAATCAGCACAAATCGGACCTGGGGAAGAGAACATGAAAGCAAAAAGAAAAAAAGGAAACCAAAAATATCCTTGTATTATTCAACCTAATGATAATACTTGTTGAATAATAAGAAATCATCATTTGACAATATGATACCTGCGCAGAAAACTGCTTCCCAGAAGAACTAAATGCATGGGGTACAATGTTCATTCCACCATCTGAGATAGCCCGATACACTCCAAAAAGTTGTCTCCTTTCATATTCAAATAGGAACAGGATCATTCCTTTTTTGACCTCCTTCACAAAATTACCCATGGATGATGGAAGGCCTAAGACTTTATGTTTAAAGCAGTCTCTCTTTGTTGCAATATTTGACATAAAAATTGCACCAAACTCAGGAGCCGGAACACTAATAAAACCATGCTCTTCATTGTCATACTCCATTGACAAACTATATCCTGTCACTTCATTTAAAGACACATAATAGTAAAAACAACAATTGGTGTTATGTCAAACCAGTATGGAGCCCAAATATATATTCAACTTCCCAAAGAAGTGCACATGCAATCAAAGAGGCTAGATAAGGGGAAAAAAAAAGCAGGAGAAACATGTTAAGATTGAACTAAGTTACAATAGCATTCAAAGCTGTTATGTATTGACTATTATTATTGATCAAAATGAACCTGATATCTAATACTATCTTTCATCTAATAAAAAAATTCTTTGGAGAAATCAGACATAGGCAAAATAAAATACATACCAAAATTAGAACCAACTTTATGGAGAACCTATTGATGCTTGTGATACGGATTTTTTTACAGTGAACAACATGATGAACAGATTCATTAGATACTTGAGAGTAGTGAAAAAAAAACTAAATTTGGACTTAGCATTACAAAACTTATAGACCAGACCCTGGTTAACAAAAAGCATTCAATAAACTGGCAACTGCACATCTGCAACCAAGTAATGTCCATTTCAGACTACTCAAAAACAAGGAACACGTAAAAAAACATTTGCTAGTGACACAAATTCCATCCGTGATCAAACAAATTGAACAGAGTAAGAGATGCATTGTATTGTTCCTCGTATTTCACGACCCTAAACACATAATACATCCAAAAAAAAAAGGCAAATACAAACACCCCTAATCAACCATAAAGATAAAAGATCTACTACCATATAATACAAAAGCACAATATTTCACACAGACCCTCCCTTTCAAGGGCAAACACGTGTAAAGATGAAGAAAAATGTATTTTCAAGAGGCAGAGAAAAAAGAAGCTACCAAACAATATTTTCAAGTGAAACAATTGTTTCATCCTAGACTAATTCCACATAATACCTATACCAAAATACCTCTCTCCACTCTGTCCAACAAGGCTAATACAGATGAAAAGAAAATCACTTGGTGTTTTTTGTTTCATTCAGTTTATATTCTATTAACTTGAAAAATAACTACAAAGTTTAGGATTATACCCAAAAAGAAGTTCAGGGAGAAACCCCCAATTTTTCTCAACAAATATGCAAAATTCAAATTCAACATCAAAATGAAATTCCTCCTACATACACATTGAATATTTTCAATAAAGTTCAACTTAACACTCACTTCAAATCAATAAACTGAGTAATTCTCAATCAGATACTCAAATACATCACATTAAACAGAAATACTTAAAATCTCAATCAACCTGTATATACTGCTGGTCTTCTCCTCAACTATTTTCCGTCCGCACAAATTGATTACTGCAACAGATACCGTCGATTCTAACACAGTACAATTACACTAAACAAAACTCAACAAAATCATCAGATAACAAAAATACAGAAATACTTGATCAAAAAAAACTGAGATTTTCCAAACCCCTTACCGTTAAACCCCAAATCAGTAATCGGAAATCGATAGATTCTAGAGAGAGAAACAGAGAATTAGAAGATTTTAGAGAGAGAAGCAGAAAATTTACCAATGGCAGGAAAAAGCCGAGGGGTTTCTGCGTTGGAGTACAACTAGGGAAATATATATAAAGAGTAATATATAGGACTTAAAGAAAAAAAGATATTTTTCAAAGTTATGATTTGATTATTTTAAAGTTTGATTTCGATATTTTATGACTTTTTAAGAAATATTTTAATTATATCATATAAAAATATTGTATGTGAAAATATTCAAAAAAAAATACTCCAAGTAATTTTCTTTATCTCTCATTTATACAAGAATATTTTAATTAATATAGAGTTGTTCAAATTTTGATGTTCAAATAATTAGTTTCGTATCGATATAGATTTGTATATTTATTGTTTTTATGAGAAAAGTATGTTATTGTTTTTTATATCCATAAGTATTATAATAATATACTAGAATTTTATATATAATTATATATTTGATATTATATTGAATATCATATCAAATACAAAAAATTCAAAAAGTATTCGATATATACACTATCATGTTCATCTCTATTTTTCTACTAAAATTTCACTGAATAAATTATATTTTTGTAGTTGAAGAAGAATATATTAGTAAATGAGGGGAAAAGTAAATTTTAAAAAAAATAAAATTGCAGGGGGTAAGCAGTTATATGGAAGATTGAGAAGTGGCGTATTGGATAAGTAAATGGTCATATATAAAACAATATGAAAAGTTTAACTATTTCCAAATATTAAAAAGTATCATTCTTTTCGATAAAATCTTTCTTAAGAGAAAATTATTCGAATAATAAATATCCTTTAGCAAAAAAAAATTAGTGCCTTCACTGTGACACACAAGCACAAGGAAGATTCTTTTCTTTGTCCAAACCACAAACCCCATTTGTCATCTTTACTTCTTTTGCTCTATGTTCCTCATTCCATGAAATTTCTCTCTTTCTTACTATGGTATAATATGGTACTAAAATTTTTGATCGAATAACTTTAATTTTTGGTTTTTAATAATATTATTTTTTTAATTATAATTTATTTATTTTATTTTTAGTCTGTTTTATTTTATTTTAAAAAAAAAAAACTTTCTTTTATCACTCTAACACGAGTTGCATGTGATTATGCAACGATCACCTTGCAAGGCATTAGTAAAGATAATGAAATTTGGTCCAATGAATTTTTAACCTCCTCCAATAGGGCATTTGACCAAGTTAAATTTTAAAATTTTATGGCCAAATGTGTATTCAGGGCTATATACAAATTCAATCTTCAAATATCAATTTTCACTATGAAAACAAAGAATATTTTTTTGCAACTTCCACGATGAAACATGGCCAAACTCACTCCAAAATAATATATTGATTTTCTATTATCATAAATTTTATTATATGAAGCAGATCAAAGATAAATAATTAAGATGAAATCATATAGAAACTTCAGCCACCAACTCCTCACCCCATTTTTCTTCTCAAAGCACCAACGCCAGCCATCACTTCAGACTAAAGAAAGATATTTAAAGACAAAATAACTAACATTGATTTCTTCCTTTTATTCAAAGATCATTGTTATATTAGTATATATATATATATATTGACAAAAAGACCAGTATAGACTCGAGCTCGAATAGAGAAGACAGGGAAGGAAGAAGAAGAAAAAAGGCAAAGGAAAGGTAAACAGAAAGCAGTGAAAATCAAGCTAAAGTTCCCAGAGAAACCCGAAAAATCCAAGGTTGTTCCTAATGACATAAACATAAAGCAATCCTTCATTGCACTTCATTGAGCTAGAGTTCTCAGAGCTAGTACTAGTTTTTAGTTTTATATCATCTTGCTTCAAGTTCCTTATTCCACAGTAAGGACCTAATCAACTCTCTAGATTGCTCCAGAGGCATTGTTTATAGCCAAAACAATAATAACCACCACCTGAATACAAAGGTTCAATGCAATTTCATAGCACATGCTAAAGCAAAAGCTCCTACCAACAGCTTTCAAATGTTCAAAAGTATAACTTGGGTGCACTACATTGATTGACCATTATAGCAGGACCAAATTGCAAATCTGACCATGAAAGGGTTTCAACAGTTACTGAACTGAATCAGCTGCAGGGGCTGCGTGATGGTTTACAACCAAAGGAGGACGTAGAGCTTTCTGATTAGCTAATTTCTCCTTACGTGCATTGTACATCTCTTCTGTCTCAACGACAACCAATCTTTTCACCTAAGATCAAAATGAGAGATACAAAAAATATTAATCTTCACATGGTAACGACAAGAGTTGTATAAACCAGACTAGATGAAGGCAAGAAAACTCATTAAACTAGTCCATATTGATAGCATAGCACTATTAAAACCTGCTGAATCATTCCCCTAACAGTAGGTGTGTTCCATCGCATTACAGTCCGGTTGCATTTGCCAAGACGCAATGCCTCAAGGGTACGCCTATGGAGCCTCCTAGTGCCTGGTATACCCCTTACAAGGGTTATGTATAGATTAGGGCTCCATGCGACTGGAGTACAAGCTTTGAAAGCGTTGTAAGCACTCATATCTTCCTGCTTTACCGCTTCTGCAGAAAAGAAAAGAGTAAGATTTGCAAGGATAGTTCCTAAGAAAAGGTGACAAGCATCTTAGTAGAAAGAGTAAGGTAGCTGGAAATTGGAAATGAATTAGATTTGCAGGGATGAATTCTGGGAAAGTAAAAACACAGGTAACATAATTTACAATCAACAATAGAAAAAGTGAGGCACTCAAGAGTATTAAAATTTTCCATAGTGGGAGAAAACTGCATCATAATTAACACAAGCTAACTCATAAGTTTGAGATTGAAGTATGCAATCTGCATAGTTGAAATTCTGCCCCTCTGAGAAGAACTTCCATATGGTAGCCCTAAGAGGTCACCCCATGACTGAAAACAAATTTTAATGATGAGTCTCCTCTCCCGAACAACTTAAACCTTAAGATGGGTCAATTCATACAATTCAACATGTCATCGAAATGCTGGAATCAAGTCTCACCACTACACAAAATTATTTCACGTACTTGACCCAACAAAAAACTCAAGTCCATACGCAAGGGAACATATTGCAAACATATTCAAATAAATAAAGTAGCCATTATTTTGATAAAGAAAAAGTATCCATTCTTTAATAGCTGATAAAAATGAGGCGATTCACGTGATTCAACACACTCACTATGAAAAGGGTATAGGAAACTGGAACAACTCAAAACACTACTCATTCCCGAACATGTTCAACACTTAAGAAGAAAACTATGGAAACAAGAGAACTCAATGTTTTTGTGTGCCCTGGATAGAAGTAGGAGGTACGCTTACAGCAATAGACGAGAAGAAATGTGCATTCATGGTTTTCAAAAGCTGCTGTAGTTCTTAAACATGTAGTAGTCAAGCCAAATCAAAACTTTCATGTAGACTAAACTAAAATAGTTAAATAACTAAGACAAATTTGTAAAAAGATGTAGCAAGTCCCATGTAAAAAGAAGAAAAAAATAACATAATAACCAATATTCTATACAAGAATATTAGACTTTGAAACCCACATTTTACAATAATAACCAGTATGTGTAAACATAACATAATGCACCACCACTGAGTCCTTCGGTGATATGAACCAATGACGGGGACCATCAAGCTTAAACCGTTGAGATTTTACTTATTAAATCACTGCAACTGTTTAATTTTTTTTTAAAATTATTTAGACATAATAAATAGCTCTGTCATTTTTAGTCAGTTTTGAACACAACTGAAAAAATGTTCAAGAACAAGTCATTGAAAACATCATTTTCTCAACTATAGAGATAGACACAAATTTCTCCTTTTAGTTTCCCTCTCAGCCACTGTTATACATACCAATCTTAGCTTTTCATGAAACATCAATGGATATTTCTCATATTTCCCAAAATTCTTTTGCTCTGATCTCTTTGTATTACTTTGAGAAGAGTAGTTATAGGGACACTTCTGTGACGTTAAAAAATGACAAGTATCTCCATAAATCAAAGAGAATTGCTTCCCTAGAAGCAAAGAGAATAGTCAACAGTAAGAGAGTTACACATACCATTTAACTCTACATGAGCATATACTTAGTCACTCTTTTGAAGTTGAGTGAATTAAAATATTAAACAGCTTGAGACTTAACAAGACTTAGGGTCTTTCGAGAAAGTAAATGTATGAACCTTCCATTTGAGGGAGTTTTACCTAAGAAGCTTCAGTGACCCATCCCGTCCCACCCCAGGCGGGGGTACACCTATCCACCAAAATAAAGAATGTGAAAGGGTGGAGAAATCTCTCTCAAGATCAAATTGGTTGGTTAGTTACTTATCACTAGATACAAGTTTCTCGCATCCACAAATAGTGCAGACAACTATAAAGATGTGCGTTCCTTTATTACCGCATATAAAAACTGATATCACTCAATGAAGATGTAAACATAATCCTGACAGAACCGTTCGCTACACATAGCACAATGTCAAGCATCCTCTGTTAAGTGCTTGTTTCAATGAGCTTTACTTTCAACCAACACTCCTACTCAATCTAGGAGTCCTCTCCCTCCACCTCACTCACTTCTTATTCTTTCTGGTTCACTGAGACCTAGTCTAACTAAATCGCGGATCAAGCTCATGGCATAGTATCCCTACACTAGTACATACCCAAATAATAACATCCACAACTTTCAAACATAAACCAAAATCAAATTTTGAAGATGATAAACTCATTGATCTCCTTATCTTAGGACCTTAGCTTCTTTATCAAATTTTATCTTACTTTCCCCACTTTAACATATAGACTCTAATGGATGCGGTTGGACCATTTCTCTACCTAATATCAACCAAAAACTGTTCTTTTTTTTTCTATTTTTGTAAATTTATTCATCTGTCTACTTAAAATCTTGAAAATCAGATTCAGCACAGAAAACCCATCAACGAATCAGAGGTTTCGATTCCATTACACCCTAAAGAAGCCATTTTTATAGACACCCAAAACCATAAACAGAGGGTTTATTCACAACAGTCCACGATTATCCCCTAGATGCAATTGAGCTATGAAAATGTTCCCAAAAGAAAATAGAGTCGATGCTCGCGTATACTAAACAGAAAAAGGAACGGAGAATTTGTGAACTTACTTGCTGAATGCTACAAAATCTGCTTCTCTGAGTTTTTTCCAGCAATGTCCTGAGGTTTTAGGAGTTGAGACTCTTGGGTTTTGCCCAATTGGGCTGCAAAATATTGGTGGGTTACTTCAATTTTCTTGTTACTTTTTGGAATTTGGGCTAAGTTAGGAATCTTGACCTAATTTGGCTCACCAAGATTTGCGATCTAGTACACTTTGTTTGGATGGTTGTTACGTATTTGTTATATATTGTATTGTTTTAATAAATATAATGTTTAGATAGATTGTATCGTTTTTCTATAATTTGAATGATAAACCTATCAGAAAAGTAAGGTATGAGGTAGAACTAATATGAAAAGATAGGATAAAAGATAAAAGATAATTATTAAATAATAAGTAAAGACAAAACGAGATGAAAATATTTAGGTAACAATGCAACCACACCAAATCAATAAATGAACTTTTTCGTCGCTACCTAACAATGGATTTAAACAATACGATACAATAAATTTAAGTAACAATCAAAATAAACATTTTATTTACTCCCTCTGTTAATTTTTACTCATATTTGAATTTGGCACATTTATTTTAGAAAAAAACTATTGATGTAAATATTTTACCTGTTATAAAATAATTACTTAGCAAACTTAATATTAACACACTTAAAAAGAAGAAGAACGGAGAGAGTAATGTCTTTCAATCTATTTTTCTTCATTCGTAAATGTAGTAGCTATTTATAGCAGTAAGCTAAAGTACAAATGTATAACTTGGCCACTAATTGCCAAGTGTTGGTAGTTTTCTAAAGGATGGTTTCCACATGGCATGCATCTTTGCCTTACACCATGATAAGTGATGAAAGTCAATTTGGTAGTCTCCAAGTGGCATCCTCCATTTTTTACAACACTCCTCATTAGATGTCAATGTAAAAGAAAAGAAGTATACATAGACATTCATAATACGCATTACTTGTTGCCTCATTAAAAACCTTTCTAGGAAAACTCAGTGGGACAAAACCTAGACTAAGGGAAAAATAGTACAACGCGTATTTTACTCCCCCTGATAAAAACCACGATTCAGATGGTTAAGTTTTCGCATTCCAATCTTGTGTACCATATTTTCAAGAGTTGAGGCTGGTAAAGATTTGGTGAATAAATCTGTTGGATTATCACTTAAACGGATTTGTTGTACATCAATATCACCATTCTTCTAGAGATCATGTGTAAAGAATAATTTCAGTGAAATATGCTTTGTTCTATCTTCTTTTATGAAGCCTCCTCTTAATTGAGCTATGCATGCAGCATTGTCTTCAAAGAGCACCGTGGGTACCTTGACATCACACTTCAAACCACATCTTTCTTTGATGAAATGTGTCACTGATCTCAACCATACACATTCTCTACTTGCTTCATGAATGGCTATTATCTCAACATGATTTGAAGAAGTAGCGACAATGGACTGCTTCGTAGATCGCCATGATATAGCAGTACATCTGTATGTGAACAGGTAGCCTGTTTGAGATCGTGCATTATGTGGGTCAGATAAATAACCTGCATCTGCATGACCAACAAGATCTGCACTATCTTTATTAGTATAGAATAGACCCAAATCACTGGTCACCTTTAGATATCGCAATATATGTTTAACTCCATTCCAATGTCTTCGTGTAGGGGAATAACTATATCTTGCTAACAAATTAACAGAAAATGCTATGTCATGTCTCATAGCATTAGCAAGATACATAAGTGCACCAATTGCACTAAGATAAGGTACTTCAGGACCAAGAGGTTCCTTATTCTCTTCCTGAGGTTGGAATGGATCTTTACTCACTTCAAGTGACCGAACAACCATTGGAGTACTTAATGGATGTGCTTTGTCCATGTAAAATTATTTCAAGATTTTCTCAGTATAGGCAGATTGATGGATGAAGACCCCGTCTGCTAAATGTTCAATTTTTAGACCAAGACAAAATTTTGTTTTTCCAAGGTCTTTCATCTCAAATTCTTTCTTTAGCTATTCAATTGCCTTTTGAACCTCTTCTGGAGTTCCAATGAAGTTTATGTCATCAATATAAACAACAAGAATAACAAACCCTGATATTATTTTCTTGATAAAAATACAAGGACAAATGACATCATTTATATAATCTTGTTTTATCAAGTACTCACTGAGGCGATTATACCACATGTGCCCTGATTGTTTTAAGCCGTATAATGACTTTTGTAATCTGATTGAACACATTTCCCGAGGTTTTGAACTATATGCTTCAAGCATTTTAAGTCCTTCTAGAATTTTCATATAAATTTCATTATCAAGTGAACCGTAAAGATGAGTTGTAACCACATCCATCAGATGTATTTCAAGGTTTTCATGAACAGCTAAACAGATGAGATATCAAAAAGTTATTGCATCCATAACTGGTGAATATGTTTCTTCATAGTCGACACCCGGTCGTTGAGAGAATCCTTGCGCAACAAGGCGTGCCTTATATCTTACAATTTTATTTCACTCATTTCGCTTTCGTACAAAAACCCATCTATAGCCAACCGATTTTACACCATTTGGGGTTTGGACTACAGGTCCAAAAACCTCACGTTTAGCAAGTGAGTTCAATTCTAATTGAATTGCCTCTTGCCATTTTGGCCAATCACATCTTCGTCGATATTCTTCGACAGATAAAGGTTAAAGATCCTCATTATCTTGCATAATGTTAAGTGCAACATTATATGCGAAAACATTATCAACTATGATTTTTTATCGATCTAAACTTATCCCATCACCCGTAGAACTTATTGAAAGTTCTTCATTCACTTGAGTCTCGGGTTCACTGATTTCTTCAAGAATATCAGGATTAATCAGATCTTGAATCTCTTCGTGGGATTCTTTTGTAGTGTCATTTTTCGTACTTCTTTTTCTAGGATTTTTATCCTTTGAACCCAATGATCTGCCACGCTTAAAGCGTGTTTGTGATTCAGAAGCCATGACACTTGTAGATGGTCCTTTAGGGACGTCAATCCGGATAGGCACATTTACTGCAGAAGTATGTGACTTTGTTATCTTTTTCAAATCAGTAAATGTGTCTGGCATTTGATTTGCTATGTTTTGCAAATGGATGATCTTCTGGACCTCATGTTCACACATAGGGGAACGTGGATCAAAATGAGATAATGATGAAACTTTCCATGCAATTTCACTTTTAAGTTCCTTTTTCTCTCCCCCTAATTGCGGAAAATTTGTTTCATCAAATCAACAGTCTGCAAATCTTGCAGTAAATAAATCTCTCGTCAATGGCTCAAGGTAGCGAATTATGGAGGATGAATCAAACCCAACATATATGCCTAACCTTCTTTGTGAGACCCATCTTAGTGCACTGAGGTGGTGCTACTGGCACATATACAGCACATCCAAAAATTCGTAGATGAGTAATATTTGGTTCATGACCAAATACTAATTGTGACGGAGAATATTTATTATAATGAGTCGGTCTGAGATGAACAAGTGATTCTTCATGTGAGATAGCATGGCCCCAAACAGTAGTGGGTAACTTAGTTTTCATAAGTAGAGGTCTTGCTATCAATTGTAAGCGCTTAATAAATGACTCAACAAGGTCATTTTGAGTATGAACATGAGCTACAGGATGTTCAACTTTTATCCCTATTGATAAGCAATAATCATTAAAAGCTTGGGACGTGAATTCTCCAGCATTATTAAGGCGAATTGCCTTAATGGGATAATTTGGAAATTGCGCTCTTAATCGTATCATTTGTGCCAATAATTTTGCAAACGTCAAGTTGCGAGATGATAAGAGGCACACATGAGACCATCTTGAAAATGCATCTATTAGGACCATAAAATATCTAAACAACCCACTAGATGAGTGAATAGGTCCACAGATATCTCCATGTATACGCTCTAAAAATTAAGGGGATTCAATGTTAACATTCATTGGTGATGGCCTAGTAATCAATTTACCCTGACACCAAGCAGCACATGAAAATTCATCACTCGTAAGAATCTTCAGGTTCTTTAATGGATGTCCATTTAAGTTTTCAATAATTCGTCTCATCATTATTGATCCAGGATGACCTATTCGGTCATGCCAAAGCACAAAAGTTTTTAAGTCAGTAAACTTCTGGTTTACGATAGAATGTGTTTCAACTGTACTTATTTTTGCATAATATAAGCCAGAAGATAAAGTTGATAATTTCTCCAACACATATTTCTGGTCTGAGACAATCTTGGTAATACCAAGGTATTCAACATTCATTTCATTTATTGTCTCAATATGATATCCATTTCGGCGAATATCTTTAAAACTTAACAGGTTTCTTGGGGATTTAGAAGAGAACAATGCATCTTTTATAACAAGTTTTGTCCCCTTAGGCAGAAATATAGTAGCTTTTCCGGAGCCTTTTATTAAGTTCAAATTACCAAAAATTGTAGTAACATTTGCTTTTCTTCTAAGCAAGTAAGAGAAGTATTTCTCATCTTTGAATATGGTGTGCGTTGTTCCACTATCAATTACACAAATATCTTCATGATTAATCATTGATCCAAATGAAGTTTGGGGCATATCCATATTTTCTTCAAAAGCAAATATAAACAAAGTAAAATATTACTATTAAATATGGATATTATACAAACATTATTTATTTACAGAGATTAGAAAAGCATAAACACACCAACTAATACAAACTAACAGAAAAGGAAATTATCTAGATTATTGCGGGCTCGTCACTGATCGTTTTTCCTTCAGGGAATACAAAGAAATCAGCTACATCCAGATGCATAGGTTCAACATTATCTTCAGAGATGAAATTTGCTTTTGCATTATATTCATCTTATATATGTATGGGCTCAACATTATCTTCAGAGATAAAGTTTGCTTCTGGAGTATTATCACCCTTTTTCAAGGATGCCTGATAGAGTTGAACCAGACGCTTAGATGATTGACAAGTACGCGACCAGTGCCCCATACCTCTACATTTATGACATACACTTTCTGAATTTTTCTTTTGTATCATTTTTTGTCTTTCAACCTTCCTTTTATATTGCTGGTCATTTTTTGGTGCAAGACGACCATCATGATTATAATTTATTTTACGACCACTGCCACGACCGAAGCCACGACCTCTTTCTCGTTGGTGATAATTTGCCTGATTCACTTCAGGGAGTGACATAGAACCAACGGGCCGACTTTCATGATTTTTTATCAATAGGTTGTTATGTCGTTCAACAATAAGAAGATGTGAAAGTAATTCAGAATATTTTTTAAAACCCATTTCTCGATATTGTTGCTGCAGGAGCATACTCGAGGCTGGAAATGTGGAGTATGTTTTCTCAAGTTTATCATGTTCAGTGACCTCTTCTCCGCATAAATTTAACTGTGATATAATTCTATACATGGAAGAATTATATTTAGTTATACTTTTAAAGTCTAGTAACCTCAGATTAAACCAATCATGACGCGCCTGTGGAAGAATGACCAACTTCAAGTGGTCATAACTATCTTTCAAATTATTCCACAGTACAAGGGGGTCTTTAATAGTGAGGTATTGCATTTTCAACCCCTCGTTAAGATGGTGGTGGAGAAATATCATAGCTTTTGCACGTTCTTGACTGGATGTCTGGTTATTATCTTTGATGATTTCTACCAGACCCATTGCATCCAGGTGGATTTCAGCATCTAGTATCCATGATGAGTATTCTTTGCCCGATATATCCAAGGCAACAAATTCAAGTTTAGAAATATTAGACCTTTTTTAGAAAAATAAAATTCTTACCCTTTTTACCTATTTAAAGTAGCTCAAGTTGGCAGAGTCTCGTGCTGATAACGTGTTATAAAATAATTACTTGGCAAACTTAATATTAACACACTTAAAAAGAAGAACGGAGAAAGTAATGTCTTTCAATCTATTTTTCTTCATTCATAAATGTAGTAGCTATTTATAGCAGTAAGCTAAAGTACAAATGTATAACTTGGCCACTAATTGCCAAGTGTTGGTAGTTTTCTAAAGGATGGTTTCCACATGGCATGCATCTTTGCCTTACACCATGATAAGTGATGAAAGTCACTAAATTGGTAGTCTCCAAGTGACATCCTCCATTTTCTTACAACATTACCCTACTATTTCTATTAATTGATTTATAAAAAAAAAATCTCATTTTGTAGTTTGTTTCCTCTCCAATTTCTCCTTCCCCCCCCCCCCCCCCTATTCATAATAATAGGTTAAAACAAAAGAAATAAAGAAAATGTCTATCTGTTATCTCATATACTATTTACATTATATCATATACTTTTTAACGTGAGATAAGATATTAATTTCTTGAAATACGAGTGCTTAATTATATGAGTGATACGTTTAGCGTTCATTCAAATTCAACTTAATCCATCTTTTCATTCGATTTAATTACATCTTGCATTGTTATCCTAAAAATTTGTATATCATGCCTCATAAAATTGACAGTAATTACGTGAGGCTTGTTTTTATCTCACACAACTAATGTCAGTTGTATGGAGTACATAATTAAAAAATTAATTTATCTTATTGATGTGTATTTTTTAGGAGTGGTGTTGGCGTAGTTAGACTAGAACATACTAATAATTGAGATTTTGTATTTTATCTTAAAGAAACTATCGATTAATATTTTAAAAAATTAGAATTTAGAAGTGTGGAGTGAGAGGGAGGGGGGAGAAGGAGGAATTTAAGATGATGTTTGACCAGTGTGTTTTGTCTGCATGCGTTAAGTAGAGTAGATATTTTACAATTATGTTTGTACACCAAAAAAACACAAACAGAAGAAGTGGACACTGAGTTGAGGTCCTGCTCTTATCTTCATGTAACTTCTCTTCTCTTCTGGTGCATTTCTTTCAATCTTGAACTTACCAAAACCCCAAGTTATTGTTTTCTTGAATTTTGAACTCTACTTTTTTGTCATTCATTCATTCATAGTTTCTTGAACTCTGCAACAGAAAAAAAGTTTACATTTTTTTGTGTTTGGGCTCTCTTAGCTTTTCTGAGATTATGTTAAGAATGAAACTAATAAGATGAAAGAAACTTAGATTGAGTAATCAAGTCACATTACTTGCATATACACTGAAATTAAAATTTGGAATTGTTTACTTGTTTTGTAGTACTTACCATTTATGTCATTCACCTCATGTACTTACTACATGTGTTTGTCAGATGAACTCTTAATGCAAATTTTTCTAGTGTTGTTCTGCCTGACTATCAACATTTCCATTACTGTAACAATTCGACTGGATTGGAAGTTTTTGCTTTGTCAAAAATACAAATTAGAAAATGTATAATTACTAGGTACAGTACTTGTTTGTAGGAGATGTTAATTAGATTGTACCTTGGTACTGAATCATTGTCCCATCGCTGTGAGTATCTCCTTCACAGTTAAGAATACTGCTTCGAGGTTAAAGAAATTAGAAACCAATTTGCACCTAAGGGTGTGGCTTAGGGGTCAATGAAGTGGGTTGAGCGTCATGAGGCCTCAGGTTCAAATCTCTAGTAGAGACAAAACACTAGGTGATTTCTTCTCATTTGTTCTAGCCTTGGTGGACAGAGTGAGTCACCTGGTACCTGTTGCTGGTTGGAGGTGATAGGCATCCCGTGAAACTAGTTAAGGTGTTTGCAAGCTTCCGCGGACACCACATTTATCAAATTATAATGTTTTTGACAACCTCATACACTTGCTAGAAAATTAGGTTATGTTTGATGTGGAGTCATTGCATTGCATCATGTAGCAAATCAGTCAGCTCAATGTGCTGTCTTGTTTCTGATATCAAGCATGTGTTACCTTGTTCATGCGTCCTGTGATGCATTTGGAGCGTAGGACTAAGTAATTTTTGTCTTCTGAGCTGCTATTGTAGGTTGGTCTCTAAATGTCCATTGAATTATATCCTTTATGAACCAAGAATTAGTAAAGGCGGATTCAGATGGAAAGCAAGTGCCTCCAATGAAGTTCCCGTTGAGAAGTGGAAGCAAGATAGCATTTTCATTGATAGACGCGGCAGATTTAGACACTTTGATCACAAAAAAGTTTCACGGAAAAGATGTAGGTTGATGTTTAACGGCAGTAGTTTCATATATGTGTTTCTCCATCCTGATGCGAAATTCATGACTATTGTGCAGGTGGTTCTTTAAGGGGCAGAGGATGGAAATATGGATCTGGTTTTGTTGATGGTATATTCCCAGTTCTAAGCCCAATTGCTCAGCAAATTCTAACTTTTATAAAGACGGAAAAAGATCCAGAGAGGATTTGGTCTTCCTTGGATACTCTACGTCCCAACAATCACACCTGGGATGATCTGATCAATGTAGCAGTTCAATTTCGACTCAACAAACAATGGGATCTGATCATACTGGTAAAGATCGTGTGTCTCGCGCCATTTTTTCATATTCTGGCTTCATTCAATTGTCTGTGTGTCCACATATTTATCCCTCAGATTGTCGTAGGATAAGTTTGTATGACTACTCAATTGTCAATAGGATAAGTGTGCTATATCACTAACTATCCAATCATTCCAGCATACAAGATGGAGCCTCGTTTAAATAAGTAATACTCCTTTGCAGATGTGTGAATGGATACTGTGCAGGAGTTCCTTTCAGGCAGATGTGATTTGCTACAATCTGCTGATAGAAGCTTATGGGCAGTGTTCACTTGTTAAGAAGGCAGAATCTACTTACCTGGCACTTGTTGATGCTCGATGTGTCCCGACTGAAGATACTTATGCAATTCTCCTGAAATCTTATTCCAAATGTGGGATGATAGAAAAGGCTGAAGCTGTCTTCTCTGAGATGCGGAAGAATGGCCTTCCTCCAAGTAAGTTATCTTGTTTTTTTAATTTCCTGTTATACATACTATAGAATCAAATGGCATCATAATCGCAATGCTATGTTAGTGGAAACTTATAACTACTTTCTCTTGGGCCTAAGTAAGCTCAAACTCAGCACCTATTGGGTCTAGACCATGTACGATGAACAAAAAGAACAAGCCTATTGCTCTTGTGTAAACTATATTTCTTATAAGTTTCACCAAAAAACTAAACGATATGAACACTTAGATTCCCCAATCACTTATTAGTGACTGTAGGTATTCTTTTTTGCTCAACTTGTGAGCTGTTTTTGTAGTTCTCATAGGTGAGTGAAGAAAGCTTCACAATTCTTCCCACACAAATGGAAACAGATGACCAAATAGAAGTAATTTGGATAGGCCATATATGCAGTCCATATACTTTTAAGACTTAGCAGAATATGATCTTTCAGTCATCTGCAGGTGCTCTTGTATATAATGCTTATATTGATGGGTTAATGAAGGGAAGGAATTCACAAAAAGCATTGGCAATCTTCGATAGGATGAAGCGTGAAAGCTGCCAACCATCTACTGATACTTATACAATGCTGATCAACTTATATGGGAAGGTAATACAAGTAGTTAATTTGACTCTTTATATGCTAGTACTACAAAATAATTCCTGGTGGAATCAAGCTGATAAATTTGATTTATAGACAGTTCTGGGGCTTCATGTGCTAACTCAAGATTTCTATGATGATGCTGCTCCATCTATCTATCCTTGTGTCTCAGTTGATTGAATGACTTATTCATTATGCAGGAAAATAAGTCCTACATGGCGCTAAAGATGTTCAATGAGATGAAAACTCAGAAATGTAAACCTAATATCTGTACCTACACAGCTCTTGTGAATGCATTTGCGAGAAGTGGCCTATGTGAAAAGGCTGAAGAAGTCTTTGAAGAGCTACAAGAAGCTGGGCTTGAGCCTGACGTTTACACCTATAACGCCTTGATGGAAGCTTACAGGTGAACACCACTAATGTTTCACTGTTGGGCTCCTCTTTAACTGTAATAAAATTGTCAAGATAATCCCATCAAACTCATCTTCCATTCCAGTATAAGCTTTAGATCATTATAGAAGATGTACATCAAGCCCTCTTCAACATGTACATTCTTCTATAGGTATTTTCAGAGTTATGCTTCCCTCTTCCACTAGTTCTTCTCTTACAAATTTTCTTATCTAAAGGAACTGAATTGATGTTATCGTCTAACAGTCGTGCAGGCTATCCTCAGGGTGCCGCAGAGATCTTTTCTCTCATGCAGCATATGGGCTGTGAACCAGACAGAGCTTCATACAATATCATGGTGGATGCCTATGGAAGAGCAGGTCTTCATGAAGGTATTTTTATCCTCAATGTTAAAAAGGTGTTTCTCTCGCATTTAGTGACAAAATAGTTTAAGCTCATCTGGACAGCATGATAATTGCAACTTCTGAATGCATATTCATATAACAACCTAAATAAGGGAAGTTTTCAATATGAAATTGATGTCAAGTGAAAATGAGAAGTTCAAGAAACAAAGTGCTCTCAACAGTCTCAAGCAATCTGTTTCTGATCAATAACAAGTTTAGTGTACATGGTCTTGTTGAATCTACTATGTGCATCTTATGAAAGTTTCCTTTGTTTCTGACTGACTGTGTCTTTTCATTCATCTAAACATATATACTAGATGCACAAACCGTGTTTGATGAGATGACGCGGCTGGGGATAGCTCCTACGATGAAATCTTACATGTTACTCATATCAGCCTACTCAAGAAACAGTAACGTGTCAAAATGTGAAGAAATAGTGAATCAGATGCAGATATCAGGAGTGAAACTAGATACCTTTCTTCTTAACAGCATGCTCAACTTGTATGGTCGTCTTGGCCAGTTTGCGAAAATGGAAGAACTCTTGACTGTCATCGAAGCTGGACCATACATAGACGATATCAGCACCTACAATATCTTGATCAATGCATATGGACGTTCAGGATTTATCGTGAAAATGGAAGAAGTTTTCCAATCACTTCCAGCTAAGAACCTGAAGCCAGATGTGGTTACATGGACTTCCCGTCTTGGAGCATACTCCAAAAAGAAACAGTACCAAAGATGCTTAGAAATCTTCGAGGAAATGATCGATGAAGGTTGCTATCCAGATGGTGGAACAGCCAAAGTGCTCCTTTCGTCTTGTTCAAGTGAAGATCAGATTGAACAAGTTACAACAGTGATTAGATCAATGCACAAGAATGTGAAGACAGTAGAGTTAGTTTGAAATGACTTGTACAGTTTTCATGAAATTGCAATATTTGATGTGGAACTTAGAATATGGATATACCATCGAAAATCAAATAGAAAATTTTCAACTTAAAATCCGACTGTATTTGGCTTGATTTTGTTTATATTTTTTTTGCAAGAGATGATGGTTGATTTGGTTCAATATTAGGTAAAAATTGACCCAAACGGTACTCTTGAACACCATGATCAATCTTAGGTAAAAATCGAATCAAATCGACAACGTTTTCAAAGTTAGAAAGGAGAGAGTCTCCCTCCTGGTTTTCTTTCAAAGGGGTAAAGTAGTGGCAGCTCCAGTATTAAGAATGTATGTAACAATCAACAACAACAAAAAATCTAGTGTAATCCCATAAGCGAGGTCTAGAAAGGATAGAGTCTACGCAAACCTAACTCCTACCATGGTGAGGGTAGAGTGTACTCAGACACCCCTGCCTGCAAAGAGGTAGAGAGGTTGTTTCCGAAGACTCTCGCCTCGAATACGCAATATATAAGTAATATGGTCATGGCAAATAATAGGGAACCCATAATATAGCATTCAAAAAGCACAGTAAATTACAAATGAGAAAAATCACAAGACAAACAACTACAGAAAAAATGCTACTGAACAGGGAAACAAGTGCAATGCACCAACCTATCGCCAAGCCTATACGCTTGGAAACGAAACAACCCCCATGTACTGTTCAACCACATCTCCCAATCATGTTACAATAATCTTCTCGAAATGCATAATTAGTACACGAAATTGTTCATGTACGCCTTACTGTCGACTAATTATAAGCAACTATGGGCAGATAAATATAGTACAATACATTAGTGTAACAAAACACCCCGGGGTTATTCATGCTATTGCTGATTCCTTCTCCCTCCAAGTTGCGAGGACCTCATCAGTTCTAAACCGTTGAGTGAATGTTGATTCCTCCATTGGAGTTGATGCACCATTCGCATACTCTAGGAGACCGGTATAAGCAATCATTGCTCCATTGTCAACGCAGTATCTATCGTCAGTTGCAAACAAATTTCCGCCCCTCTCAGAGCACATAATTTGCATCATCTTTTGCAAGCGCTCATTGCATCCTACACCACCAACAATCAACACATCTTTCTTATCACAATGCGCCATGGCTCGTTCTGTTATCTCTACAAGCATCGCAAACAGAGTTTCCTGCAAAGAGAAACAAAGGTCAGCCGGACTACACTCGTTATTTTTCAGCTTCTCCTCAGCTGTGGCTTCAATGAAGCTCAGTATTCCACTGAAGGAAACATCCATTCCCTTTACAACATATGGAAGTTCAATGAACTTTTCGCCTTTTTTCGCAAGCTGTTCAATGTTGTACCCAGGGCTAGGATCATTAGACAATGTAAGAACCCTAGCAAACCTATCCAAGCAATTCCCCACAGCAATATCAATCGTCTCCCCAAAAATCCTATACCGTCCTTCACTGTACGCAATAACCTGAGTATTTCCACCACTCACGTACAGCACAACCGGGTCAACCGCCCCGGTTACGATCCGACCCATTTCAATGTGCGCAACACAGTGGTTAACCCCAACAATAGGTTTCTTCCATAGCTGAGATAGAACACGTACAACCACTGCCGAAACCTGCAGTGGAGCACCCATTCCAGGGCCTTTTGTGTAGCAGATACAGTCAATTTCATCGGGAGTTACTCCGGCGGTTTCTAGAGCGGATTTTACCAACGGTAAGATGTGTTGGTGGTGATGCTGGGCGGTTTCACGGGGGAGAAAACCTTGGCCTGGCGGCGTTATGTAGGTGTGTCGTGGATTAGAAAGAATTGTGCCGTCGATTGCTACTACTCCGACGCCAATTTTGTTGGCGGAACCCTCGAACCCTAGGGCTATCAATTTCTTATCCTTCATTGCCGCCGCCGCCGTCGGAGGGTTAGGGTTTAGCAGTCAAATGAGCAGTGACGACAAGGGTTTAGTCTCTCTTCTACCAGAAGAATTGAACTTGTTTAGGAGACGAGGCCTAATACTCCTCCTATATTACACTAAACACCTCTATACTATAGCTTAATTGCGAATAGACCTCTTATATTTTATATAATATAATCAACAACATATAGGTCGGTGAAATTCTATGAGTAGGGTTTGAGGAGGGTAGATTGTACGTAAATTTTATCACTCTCCCGTTAAGCTTAAATGGTTGTTTCAAAAAGACTCTCAGCTCAAGAGCAGGAAATCTAAGTATAGAAAACAATGTAGAAAACGTAGCAACTAACAAAGGAAGCAAGGCGAAGACTATTAAAAAAACAACAAAATAATGAGATAAACAAAACACAATATATAACAAACGATGATAGATATCAAAAGTCTAACCCCTTGAAAAGCAAAAACTACTATGCAATAACTACTAACCTTCTATCCTATTACTTGACCTCTACACCCTCTTATCTAAGGTCATGTTATCGGTAAGCTGAAAAATGCATCACGTCCTGCCTAATCACCTCTCCCCGATACTTCTTTGACCTACCTTTACCTCTCATCCGCTTCATTATATTCAACCTCTCACACCTCCTTATATCTATATATTGTGAAAATCATACATTATCTCAGTAAATTAAATTATTTATTTTCTTAAAAACAAAGGTTAAACTTTTTATATCATGAAGATCTTACATAAATGAAATTTCATCAAACTAAATATATTTAAAATAATTTTGAAAGAAAAGGATAAATTTAAAAACTCAAATAAAAAAGGAGAAATCTCTATAAAATTAATATTACAAATAACTTAATATATTTAAAGTGCAATAAAGTTATTACAACTTCAGTAAAACATCTATAAATTAATATAGGTGAAACCTGGAATTTTATTATTTTATAGAGATATTATTTAATCGATAAATTAATATTTATTAATTTAAAGAATGGTTTGAGATTTAATGAAGGTTAATTTTATTATATCAAAATCATTGTATCTTACTAATTGATGTATCATATTTATTGATTTCATATAAAAAAATATTATACATAAAGTACAACGAATACATCAAAATCATTAGTATTAATTTATGTATCATATTTATTGAATTGTCACTATCATTCAAACAAAAGAGCACGGATGACAAGTGTGATTTTTGATGAATATATTCATTGGTTTGACCACAAAATGCATGGTAGACGAGTTTGATTATGGTAGATAATTGTCTAGCCCATAATAGAAATATTGAAGGACTACAAAATGTTGAATTGTTTTTCTTGCCATCCAACATGACATCCAAAATTCAACCTTGTGATGCTGGGATAATAAGAGCTTTCAAAATGTATTATAACAGATTTTATCGTAGGATATTAGAAAGCTATGAAGTGGGACAAACTGATCCAACAAAGATTAATGTTTTGGAT
This sequence comes from Solanum bukasovii, assembly GCA_029582585.1. Taxonomy (NCBI): domain Eukaryota; kingdom Viridiplantae; phylum Streptophyta; class Magnoliopsida; order Solanales; family Solanaceae; genus Solanum; species Solanum bukasovii. The sequence goes on from JAJOOI010012177.1 coordinate 37,799, forward strand.
GCTATCAATTTTGCAATCCCTGCTTGGACAACAAATGTTCAGCAAGAGACAATAGAAAATTGTTTTCGACACTATAAAATTCGTTCGGGGGATGCAATCTCAGAGAATTTGAATGAACTCACTTGTGAAAACGTCATTCATGAACTTGAGGTCATGATTAATGATCTCAGTTACCACAATAAAATGGATGTCAATAACCTGTTGGATTATCCTGGTGAAAGTGATACATGTTCAGAGGTCCAAAACTTAGAAGAATTTGTGGATACCATCGGAAAAAGCAATGTTGATAATGAAGTTGAAGATGATACTATACATTTGGAACCAATTACGCATAAGGAAACACTTATCGCATCTAAAACTCTTCACATTTTTTATGATGCAGTTCGAAAAGACAACACTGGGGCTCTTGGATGCAATAAGAAAAGTTAGAAATGAGCTTCAACTACATTTAAATTTTAAGAAAAAACAGAACACAATAGAATCATATTTCACTAAATTGTCTTAAATATATTTGTACTTTTAAAGAATTATTAATTTATGATATTAATAGGACCATATATTTATATAGGGGTCTTCTGAAAAAATATTATCTTATTATCTTATCGAAATTGGTGATTTTTTACATTGGCCCAAGTTGGAACCGGAAAAACATACTATTTTAGAGAGATTATTAATTACCGAGTATTAATTTATAAATGTTTTACAGTATTATTTAGTATATTTGTCAAAAGAAAATCTGATAAACAAAAGGTAGGAAACAGGATATCTTCCATGAGACCCACCTCATGGAATGAGCTACCAACAAAAAATTCCAAGTGACACTCACCAACTTTGCTAAACAACTTTGTTGACACCTCAACCCACCAGCCACCATTTGTCTTCCCTATTTTTATTGCTTCCACTTTCTTCTATAACTCTACTACTACTTGTACTATTTATTTTCCATTTTCCCCTAATACATACAATACAAGTGTTGGCACAGCTCTACATCCAAACCAGATACCTAAAAGAAAAATGGCTACAAAGTTGTGGGCTTCAAGGGCTGCTTCATATCTCAGGATCTCAGCATTTCACAGGGCTTTTGCCACTGGTAATGGAGTTATGTTATTGTTTCTGGAATTACCCACTTACCCTTTTCTTCAAATGCTTTCAGCTATGTGGATCTTGGTTATGTAGGAAATTTTTTGTTCAAGATTTTGCTTGATCTGTTATTTTCTTGATCAAAGATCCGATTTTTGGAAGTGGGGTGTGGAGTTTGTGTGATTTCTTGGATCAGCAGAAGGAATTGTTGAGTTTTTGATAGATTTGTATTTCATGTTTTTGATTTTGTACTCTTGTCACCTTTTTTTTTTCATAAATATATTATGGGGTGTATCCAGGATTTTAGCAGGGTGCTTATATTGTATGGAGATGCTGATTGGGAAATGTTGCTGTCCCTTACTTTGTGCATTGTTTTTCTTTTATATAATCAGTGGAAGGGTTATTGTGTTGTGGGTTTCTACTTTATTCTTGGTTATGCAATATGTCACCTTTGGTAGTCTGAAGTGTTTCAAGGTTGTTGTAGGGTATTGTGTGTGCGTGTTTATTTATTTATTTTTGATAAATCCGTAGGGTATTGTGTGTTCTTCATTCTTTTTGCAGATGTTGATTGAGGACTGATTTATTTATTTTTTTGCTCTGTGAATCTGTCTCTTAGATGTATATGGATTTTTTATGATGTAGACTTGAGGGTTAATTTCTTAGATGGTGCTCAACTAATAGTTATTATCTCCTTCTAGATTTCTATTTTCTTCAACAAAGAAAGTCAAAGATAATAACTATTAGTTGAGTGACTCTCTGAGAAATCAAATCGGAGACTTGAAAATAACTTGGGAACTTGGGCTTATTTCTGATATCATCAGTGATTGGAAGATGGTAATGCAATGAGGACTAGAGCTCTTTTTAATTTTAATGACTAAATTTTTGGACATTTTATAATTTGACTAACTTTGGAGAATGGTAGTAACTTGTCAGACTGCATCAACAAATTCAGAGTAATTGCTTTCACTTCCATCTCTGTAAACTGCATCCATGTTTCTACTTGTTTTGTTTGCATTAATGTATTTCAAATAAAAGAAGTTCTAAAGCAGGTATCTATGAAGATAATTTGAATCATGTCCCATCATAATTGTTATTCTGTTCCTTCAAGTGCTGACCTCTCAGTAGCTGGTTGTGAACTGCAGAGTCTCCAAGGTTTACAGGAATAGCTGAACAATTTTCTGTAGACTGTAACTATGTGAAATTCTCCAGTCACATGCCTTGTATCTTTCTCTGTCCTCTATAGTTGCACTGCAAAACTTAAGGCATCTTTTAGTACTGTATGTCTTTTGTTCATAATATAAATAGAGAACATGCTAAATACCTATTCAGGTGTGTTAGCTTAGCGGGTGATCTGGATAGAGTTGGGTTAAGTCTGTTGTTATGAGTTAAATGTTGAGTTTGATTCATATTATATTGATTTGGACATGTTTGATCCTTCCAGATATGAGTTTTTAGGGAGCCTAGCTTATAATCTACAGTATCCACCTTGAAAATAAGAAGGTGCCAAGGAAAATGAATTTAATGATAGCCTTTTCTGATTGCTATGCGTTGACATTGTCCAATTAAGTTGGACACAAAATGTTTATATGATTTTTTTTATGATAAGATGTGCTTGAAATATTTATACAGTCTAAATAATTATAAAGGATTATTTCTTTGTGCAACTTATGTTCATACATGTTGTCAATATCCCGAATTATGGATATGCAAATTTTTGAGTGCTTTTGCTTCCTATCGTGTTGCTATTGATCCGTTTGACTTCCATGTTTTGTCTGAATCCACTGATTATAAAGAGTATAGTTTTGACGAAACCATAGAAACACTTGACTCAAAAGTCCCCCCTTTGCATAGTGTAGCAACAACCTATGGATGACTGGGATGTGCAGTTACATATGATTATGAATAACACCTCTCTCCTTTCCGAGGTAAAAAGGAGTAAACAAACAACCAAAAGTAATTTTGACCCAAAAGCAATTTATTTATTTTTTTAAAAGAAGGAAAGTAGCAAACAAAATTTGAAGCGTTGTCTGAATATGACCCGATGTGACAATGGTTTTGTGTTAAAAAAATTTCTGCAGTGCCCAAGGATTTGAAGTACACAGAATCTCATGAATGGGTTAAAGTTGATGGTAATTCTGCAACAATTGGCATCACTGATCATGCTCAGAAACATTTAGGTGATGTTGTTTACGTTGAATTTCCTGAAGTTGGGTCTTCTGTGGAACAATTTGACAGTTTTGGTGCTGTTGAAAGTGTCAAGGCTTCCAGCGATATCAATTCTCCTGTTTCAGGGAAGGTGGTGGAATTTAATGAGGAACTCAACAACGGTCCTGCTCTGGTAAGTATCATAGATCTGATCTAATTGTATAGCAAAATAGGTTTAAAAAAATGATGAAGCTAGCATCCTGGTAGATATTATTGCAATGTCGCATTTGAATTGATCTTTAGTGTTAGTTCTGGGGTACTTGCTTCAAGTCAGAGTAAGTAGAATATTTTCCATTATTCTATACCTGAGCCCAAGTAGGTTTTATCTTCAGTCAAAATTTAGCTCACGGAGGATTGCCCAAGTCCATATAAGTAGACTACCCATCCATTCCACATTGGTTGGTTGGGTCCCATGGGACTCTAACCTACGCATTCATGTGTATATGTTTTTGTTGTCTACATTGGTGTGATCATCTCTGTCATGCATTCCTCCTCATATATATAGTGTTGGTCTAGTATGAGAAGATGTACTTGCTTGTGTGTACATCAATAGTGCGTCACAAGCTTTCTTAGCTCTATAAACTGATATTGTGTCCAAATGATCTCCCTCTTTTCCCCTCTAGTTCTTTTCCAAGAATTTTTTCAGTTGATTGTAAGTTGGGAATGTATAAGGTCCGAAATGAGTGAAATGGATAATGAGGATTCACATTGCTCAAACTAATCTGGGATTTGAGGCGTAGATAGTTGTTGTACACTTGTACTACTGCCATAAAAGTTCAAGTGCAGATTCGCTAGTCTGCAGAGACTACACTAATAGGTCTAAGCTCTATGAACTTTTAAAATCTATTATTAAGCTTACCCTACAGAATAAAGCTTTATTCTGTACATCTTGAGAGTTATAAACTTACAAGTTCATATAATCAGACCACTGTTTCTTTGAGCATATGTGACTTACTAGAATCTGGTACATCAATAGTCCTCCACCTTCCTCAACACATCGTCAAAATATTGATATTTATAGCTCAACTCCACAAAGAGTAGTATCTGGACCTTTTGCTGAATTCAATCATCAAGCGTTCTTTATTTTAGTTCAGCTATATGATATTGTTTCACGTTTCATCTTTACTTGTTCGCGTATGGTATGTGATCAAATGTGCAATTTGTTAAATTTAGATCAATGCGAACTGCTATGAACAAGGATGGATTTTGAAAGTTGAGATGAACAAACCCGACGAGGTCAAAGCATTGATGGACCCTGACCAGTATACCAAGTTTTGTGATGAGGAAGACGCGAAACACTGATTTGAAACCTCACCAAATTTGAGCAAGAACACAATTCCATGCAGGAATTTTTCACAATGCATAAAGAGGCTTTATTCCTAAGCCCCGGAAGCTGGATACTAGTAGTGCTATTTTGTCTTCTCTTTCTTTGCAAATAATTCAGTGTTTTTGGATGTTGAACTTCATTTAGGTTAAATTCAAGTTTTTCATCTCTTCTGGCATTGCATTTATAAATTCCCAAACATCCTTCACAATATTTTTTTGGTAAAATGGAATTCCTCAATATGGCATTAATGTTGAATGGTGCGTTTAACAATGTCCTTTTAGATCACCTTTAAGCAAGTCTTAGGGTGTTTGTTTGGTTGTTTGATAGAGTTATGCGAAGTTTAGTTATTTATATATTACTTATTCTATCTTGTATCTGGTATAAAATATCCTTCGTGATTATACATGTATTGGTATGTCCAATTTTATACAACAATTTAAATGGTACTAATAAATAGAACAGTAGTTATGTGACACCTTACTCATTCAACGTGAGTATTTTTCATGTCTTATTTAATATATGAGCAATTTTAATCCTTTAAATTTTCCAAATAAAATAACCTTCATGAAATATTTAACAAACTCTAACGAGAAGATTTGACAAAAAATGCTACACTAAAAAAGATACATATTTTAAGAACTTACATGTAGAAAAATAGTTTGTCATTGATTGTATTTTCCTGATATTTTTAGTCAACTTTTTTCTACAATCCTCTTTAAATCTAACCACTAAAAAAATATTCATTTTTAAAAGAAATAAAAAAAAAAAATCACTTTTGGAAAAATATGAAGGATGTAAACTGATTAAAAAGTATACTTTAAAGGACCATTTTATATTTATCCATACATAAGGTACCATTTTCATCATTTCTCAAACCTGGCCAGAGTTAAAATGTTTTAGCTCTTTCATCTCCCCCCTCTTCCTCTTCAGTCTTTACCCCTAAAACCTCCACAGCCTGCAAAACCTCATCCCCCTCCCCCCCCCCCACCCCCACCCCACACCTTCTCCTTACAAGATGTCCCTCTCAATGTTTTCACCTTTATACTCTCCTTTAAAGTTTTCTTTCAAGGTAACTCTCTCATAATACAGTCAATTCTTTGTAAAAATGTTAAAGTTGTTGTTTTTAGCTGGTTTTTTGTATAATTTTTGTTCTTTGACTTGGGTTTTCAGGAAGAAAAAGGAAAGGGTAATTCTTGGGCATTGAGGCAAAGTTTAGGGAAGAAGAAATTGATGGTGGTGAGAGCTGGCCCAAAGAGGATAGCTTTTGATAAAGAATGCAGAAAAGCTTTACTTTCTGGTATCAATAAGCTTGCTGATGCTGTTTCTGTCACTTTAGGACCTAGAGGTATAATGGGTTTTCCCGCTTCTTTGAAAAAAAATTTAGACTTGTTTGCTTATATAATTTATAATTGGTCTATATTTCCAGTTTAATTCACATATAGACATTAGAGGAAATGGAAAATGAAGATGATGGGAACAAAGTTGTTGGTTAATTTTGATCCTGAGTCAAAATTGTGTGCTCAGGTGAGCTGATCCGACCTAGTTAGGAGAGGTTAATAGTTTGTTCGGCCAAATTTCTAAAATCAGCTTATTTGGAAAAGTGTTTTTCGAAAAAGAACAACAACAACATGCCCCCGTGAAATCCCACAAAGTGCTTGGAGTGTGTAGAGTGTACACAGACCTTAGCCCTGCCTCGTGGATGTAGAGAGGCCGGTTTTTGAAGTTCCTCGGCTCAAGTGTGCTTATCACAAAAGTACTTTTGTTAAGAAATAGATTGTGGCCAATAAATTTAAAAAACACTTTTGCTCGTTTGGCCAAGCTTCCTAAAAGTGTTTCTAAGTGTTTTTGAAAAGCACTTATTTTCTCCCCAAAAGTTTGATCAAACACCTCACTTTTTAAAAACAAGCATTTTTTGGTAAAAATAAGCACTTTTAGCCTCCCAAAAGGTTGGCCAAACAAGCTATAAGAAAGAAATTAAAAATAAAAGATCCTCTAATTTTGTTGTGATTGTTAACAGAAATTAAAGAATAACTTCTTCTCTTGTTTTCTGAAAAGAAGAGGAGCTCTTTTCAATGTTATAAGCACAGAAACATATTACTTCCTCCTAGAATACAGTTTATTGAAGGACATTTAGTTTGTGAAACAAAACCCTTAGAGTAGGATATGCAACAACTTCTTGGTGGCAATTTTCTTCAGGTTAAGGTACACAATATTTGTTCAATCTTATGTCTAGGGCAAGGCATTGATTTTTCTAATACTTGTATTAGAGTGATTGTTTGGATTACCCCATTAAAATTGTGGGGAAAAAAACTTTTAGTGGTTTCCTCAAAAAGTTGTGTTCTGTATATTGATTTTTGAAAATTATTTACTTAGCATTATGACATGAGTTCTCTCTTATCAGTTGTACATCCTTTGTGCAACTGATATATAATGTTACCTTTCTAAAAAAATAAGATTGGAAGAAATTAGTTGGTTTGCACTTTTGGTTATCAATCAAATATGTATGAGGAACTTGTTTTTAGACATAGCATATATGCTGTCTGCCTGCTTGTTTTGGATTGCGTTGATTGTGTGGCAAATTATGCAGGCCGCAACGTAGTTCTCTCTGAAGCCGGGGGACTGAAAATAATTAATGATGGTGTTACCATAGCTCAAGCCATAGAACTTCCAGATACAATTGAAAATGCTGGAGCCACACTTATCCAAGAGGTTATTAGTTGAGCCTGACACTGAGCATGATTTGGGTCTTTGAATAGTGTTTGAGAAACTCTTAATTTTGGAAATATTTTTTATCTATTGCAGGTTGCAACTAAGACCAACAGGTTAGCTGGTGACGGCACAACTACTGCAATTGTTTTGGCTCGTGAGATGATCAAAGCTGGGTTGTTAGCTGTTGATTTTGGGGCTAACCCTGTATCTATGAAGAAAGGTATGGATCAGACAGTAAGAGAGCTGGTCAAAACTTTGAAGATGAAAAGTCATCCTGTTAGAGGAAATGATGATATAAAAGGTAACTTGCTTTATTCTTTACATTATTCAACTCAGGGAATTTCTCATTCACTTCAAAAAAAATTAATTAAGGATTTGATCTCTCTCTCTTCTTACTATTTGCAGCTGTAGCTTCAATATCAGCTGGAAATGACGAGTTCATTGGCAGTTTGATTGCTGAGGCAATTAAGAAGATTGGTCCTGATGGAGTGATATGTATTGAGTCTTCCTCATCAGCTGAAACGTCAATCATGGTTGAAGAAGGAATGAAGGTAATATCTGCTTCAAAGTGTTACTTTTTTACTTCAATTTCTGTACTGAGAAATAAGCTATAAGGTAAAACATGATCCCTTGTGAACTTTTCCAAGACTTTCAGGTTTGAAGCAAATCTGAAAGCTCTAACAAAGTGCCTACTAAGAGAATTAACCTCTAGTTATCCATTTATAATTTTTAGCTAATTTCACCACTTCATATGTAAAATTCTTTTTCTTCCATTTGTTTTCATTATTTTCTTGATTTGTATTCAGGCATTCTTTTCCTACAGATTGACAAGGGGTACATGTCACCTCATTTCATCAACAATCCCGACAAATCTATAGTAGAGTTTGAAAATGCCAAAGTTCTGGTAACCGATCAAAAGATATCTAGTGTCAAAGAAATTGTTCCTTTGCTAGAGAAGGCCACTCAGCTGAGTGTGCCACTGCTGATTTTTGCTGAGGACATTTCAAAGCAAGTGCTAGAAACACTAGTCATTAACAAGATGCAAGGAATGCTCAATGTTGCTGTTGTGCAATGTCCAGGATTTCGAGATGGAAAGAAAGGTGTATTACAAGACATTGCCATGTTGACAGGTGAACCAAATACTTTATTCTGAATTATCGAAATAGGTTAATACATGTGCCCAAACCCAAAAAAAGGGTGTTGAAATGGAGAGAGTGAACATTAGTTTTAACTTTAAACTCATCTTGAGGATAGATTAGAAACTAGGTGATATCCACAGTGCATGTGTACACAATTTTCTGGAATGCTTCAGTACAAATGCATTGATTTTAAGTTGGCCAAATCAGTTATTTCTGTAATGTACGTTGCTCGATCAATGCTCACAAAAGAGGCTTGCCCTTAACCACTAATACTTTTGTATGCTGTATTGGATTCTCAAGACCTAGTGTTGCCCCAAGTGAAAATTTTCTGCGAAGATCTCCTTTACCATGACATCTAACTGGCATTATTATAATGCAATTAGGTGCTGATTTTCTTTCTGGAGACTTAGGCCTGACTCTTGAAGGTGCAACCTCCGATCAGCTTGGTATTGCTCGGAAAATAACAATAACAAGCAACTCTACAACCATCGTGGCTCACCCCTCGACAAAAGCTGAAATACAAGCCAGAATAATGCAGATAAAGAAGGATCTTGCAGAAACAGATAATAAATCTATATCAGAGAAGCTTTCACAAAGAATAGCAAAACTCTCTGGTGGTGTGGCTATATTGAAGGTCTGTATTAATTAAGGTGTATTGTTTTGGATCAAGCATCCCTATACAACCATTAATAATATATTTGAACCTTATCCTGCTGGTTGTATCTGTTATACTCAAGTTCACCTCCAGATTTCTGTAATTTCAAAAGTGAATAAATTTTAAATGTATAATTGACTTCTAAAGCAGTTAAAATGGTTCAAATTGCTAGGAATGAGATGTATGTATCCTTGCACTTATATATTTGTTTATCTCTTGAAAAATATCTGGTCTGATAAGATCCCGTATGAGTTCAGGTAGGAGCACATACTGAAACAGAACTGGAAGACCGAAAGCTGAGAATTGAGGATGCAAAAAGTGCCACATTTGCTGCCATGGATGAAGGAATAGTGCCTGGTGGTGGTGCCACTTTTATTCATCTTTCTGAACAAGTACCCTTGATAAAAGAATCTTTTCAGGATCCAGATGAGCAGATCGGTGCTGACATAATAGGAACGGTACGACATATTGCATTCCTCAATTTGAACATACTTGCACATTTAGTGGGCTAGTTCTCTAATTGAGAAGAGGGTAAGAAAGGATCAAATATTGGTAGCTTCTCGTTTTACAAGTTGGACAAGAAACATATGCATTTGTTTATTGTTGTGTACAGGTTTATTTGCTCTCCGACTACTATATTTTGCTTCTTTGCTCTCCTATATGTTTTCCCTTTAAAAAAGAACCTAACTTAAGTCAGTATAGACATTTGAATTTTGAAGACTCTTTCTGGACTCATGAACAACTTTTCTAGCTTCCAGAATTCAATGGTCTACAATACTTTTCAGGCACTTCTTGCACCAGCAAAGCTAATAGCTGCAAATGCAGGAGTGGATGGAGATACAGTTGTGGAAAAAGTTAGAGGTTGTGACTGGAAAATGGGGTATAATGCCATGACTGGAAGATATGAAGACCTTCTTGCTTCTGGTATTATTGATCCTTGCCGTGTTTCACGATGTGCCCTTCAGAATGCTGTCTCTGTTGCCGGTATGGTCCTAACTACTCAAGCAATAATGGTAGAGAAAACCAAGGAGCCCAAACCCCTTGTTCCTCATATTCCTGGTATAAGTCCTTAAAAGGATGAAGGATAAACCTTTGGTCAAAGCACTGGACAAGGAAGTTCCAATTTATGATGTTGTCCTAAAAGGCAAGCTCTGGTTTGCCACTTTGACTTGGATGAGACGTTGGAAAGAGTTGAAATTCTTGTTTCCAGCTGATACTAGAGATTGTGCTCATTGCAGATAAAATTGCTTCCAGATACGAGCATTTTCTAGCCTTGATTCTTGGTAGGAAAATATAGTTAATCCTCTAGCATACAGGAACTGTTTTGATCCCAATAGCACACGGTCATCTTGTTTCAGTAGTACTTGTTCCTGCAGGTAGAGGATCGTCATTTTCAGGTTTCTATTAGTAGCTTCGATCAGTGGGGATACGATTATACCAAATGCCTTGAAGCAAAGATGACTAGTTTCTATTAGTAGTAAACTGCTGCATGTTGTTATAGGTTTGATATGAAAAGATATGAAATTAGAATCCCATATTATGAATAGGGCTAATATCAAAATTTCAACTTTTTAGTTTTTACACCCCAAACCTCTCCCCCTTCTTTATCATTTTTGTTTTTCAGTTTGATTTTGCATGTTTTGGGTTCATTCTGGACTTCATGGTGTAACAATAACTATATAGCTGTTTAGTAAAACTAATGTCTAAAAATATCTCTGTGGTAATGCAAACTGAACTCATGGCCATATAATCAAATCTCATTTTGTATGTAAATGTTCTTATTGAAGCCTTGCAGGCAGTAGGCCCTCCACTTTAGTAGTCTTGGTGGCACCAATAAGGCAATTCAAATATCAAGAACATCCGGATGTGTCCGGTGCTTTCAAATTTTTTCACGTTTGGTTGGTCAAAATGTTTTTGAAATTTTTTTCTTCTAGCAAAATAATCTTTTTAAGAAGTGCTTAATAAGTGGCATTCCACGTTGATCCACCCCTAACACCACCCTAAATTTGACTCTCGAGCCCACCCTATAGTGTTTGTTTCGATTATATATAAATGTTTTTGTGACAATATTTTCGGCTTACTTCCAAACATTAAGAAATAAATAAGAAAACTACTCTGAATATTTCGGGAAATATTTATCGTCTTTATTTCTCTCAATAAAAAAGAGCTACTTTGGGTTCAAATACTTCCATAAAATAAACAAATAATTTGATATGGATTGCCGTAATTATAAAATATCATTCCTTCTAAGTAGTAAAATTATTTTTACTAATTCATAACACAAAATTCCTTTAAAATATTAATAATGTTAAATGTATTCAGCATCATATCTAGGACATTGATGAATATTTTTAGTTGATTTAAGTATGTTTAACCATATAGAGTAATGCTCACATAATCCCATCTACTATGATCCATTACGATCTGTATATATATTTTCTCCTCAACAACTAACTTTCATCTTCATCAGAGTATTGTGATAGAAAATAAATACAGTTAAACCTCATTTGTCGTAACGATATTTTACTAGTAACGTCTAATTTTCTTTGGAATCGATTTTTCATTTTATATTTTACTTCTCTATAGTAACATTCTATCTATAACAACAATGGCATTCATTATAGCAATACACTTATGTAGCCTTCAGTTATGATTTTATACCCAAAATATAAATGTAAATGTAAAAAGTTATAAAAATCTCAATAAATATTAGAATTGAATCCATAATTTTAATATTAAATGAGTTCAATGCTAAAAAAACCTTAAAATTAAATTCCAAATATCTCAAATAATAAGGAATTGAACCTTAATAGTATGGCAGCTGAAGAAAAAAAAAGATCTAGGATGGCAGTATGCATTTAATTTAGCTCCTAATTTTCAGAAACTAAAAACATTATCCTATGAGATTTCAATGTCTGTTAAATAAAAGCTAGAGTCTAACCAACAATAACATATTTAATGTAATGTTACTCTGATAATTTTACTCTGGAGGTAATTGTAGATATTGAAATTTTACGGACTCTATAAGACGTCAATTTGAATTGGGAATCTAGAAGGTGTGTTCAGTTTCAATTAGAGTTCTTAGAGGCTACCCAACCCTAAACCATATAGTTTATGCCTATATAAAGGGTACTAATTTTCTTAAAAGGCATCTCAAAATATCCTATCCTATAAACTCTTGGGTATTTTTAAAGATTAGGATCTCGAAAATTCCACTACAAATCCATGGAATATTCATAAAGAGATTAAAATCTCAAATATTCCGCACAATCATGGAATGTTTATAAAGAGATCAAATTCAAATCATCTTAATTTGAGAAATATGCCACTAACGGCCCTCGAATTAGGAAGATCAAGTCCAAATCATCCTGGTTCGAGAAATACACCACTAACGGTCCTCGAATTATGAAAATCAAGTTCAAGAAATACGCCACTAACAATCCTCGAATTATGTAGATCAAGTCCAACTCATCTTAGTTTGAGAAATACGTCACTAACGACCCTCAAATTATGTAGATCAAGTCCAAATCATCATAGTTTGAGAAATACACCACTAACGACTTTCAAATTATGTCAAAATCATCCTAGTTTGAGAAATACACCACTAACGACCCTCAAATTATGTAGATCAAGTCCAAATCATCCTTGGTCGAGAAATACGCCACAAATGACCCTCGAATTATGGATAAATATCTTATGAGAGAAGAATCAAGGGATCTACAGAATTGTATCCGCATTGATTTATCAATAAAATATTCATATTTCTTCAGATTTTATTTGTGTGGTTTATTTATTTTCCATATGTTTAAAATTTGTTGCAAACAGTAACATTGGTAGAGTTGAGATTTGCATTGAGTGGATTCATAATATGAAGAAGTAAACATACAAAAAAAAAAAGCGAAAGGAGGTTCAACATTTACTATATTTTCATATAAAAAATTTAATATATATAAATAGTATAATTTTTCGTTAAAGAAATTTTTTTTGAACCCCTCGATTCTATCTAGCTCCGCTCCGAACCTATGCCACTACCAGACCACTTGATAGATCAGTTAACTTATGAACTGAAATCGCATAGCATATGCGTTTTACTTCTTGTTTGTATTTCCCAAAAAGATGTACATTCTAGCATTTTTTTAAACAATAAAAATTTTAAACATTCTAGCATTTTTTTAAACAATAAAAATTTTAAAATATAAACAGAGCACTAATCAAGGTCTTCAAAAGCTAAAGTTTTCTTGAGTATGTCAGGTAAATATGGGTTATGTAATATAGGATATTTTCAACTTTTATTGGAGTTACATAGGAATTACCATTTTAGAGCAGTGACAAATGCATAATTTTCACTAAGAAATTTGAAAAAAGGAAAATGTTGTGCATGAATTTGAAGTTGAAAAATCAAGGTGAATTTTGAACCCCTATATATAATTGTCTTATATATACTATATAACTTTTTGTCGAGAGAATTCAGATAAACGCTCTGACAACCTCTAGATCGGTCCTAATGAGAAAATATTTAGAATTTACAGGTTATTTGGAAAATGTGTTTTACTTCTTGTTTGTATTTCCCAAAAAGATTACACATTCTAGCAATTTTGTAGTAAACAAAACAATAAACAGTGCATAATCAAGGTTTGAAAAGCTAAATTTGGAGGCTTTTGGTGTATTTGTCACTTTTTCCTACATTATACTTGAACCATTTTTTTACTATTGTATTTGTTTTGTAGTTTTGATTACTAACGATTTTTATTTGGTCTTTACATAAAAAAAAATATATTTTATTTTCCTTGTTTATTTAGCAAATGAAGATAATTTCTTTTAATTTTTTTTTCTATATTGTCCTTAGTATTAAATAATTACATAAAATAGTGGTAATCAAATTTAGAGCTCCAAAGTATCATTAATATAATTAATCTAGCAAATACAATTCTGATCAAAGTTTTCTTAAGGTGTGTGCTAGGTTAACATGCGTCCGGTAATATGAAACAAATAGAGCATTTTCAACTTTTATTCGAGTCACGGAAAGTACCATTTTGGAGCAGTGACAAATGTAGGATTTTCACTAAGGAGTTCAGAAAGCAAAAATGTCGTGCGTGAAATATCAAGTTGAATTTGGAACCCCCTAAACCACTAACCTAGCCTCTAGTCTTGTATTCATGAAATTCAAAATCTATATATATACAAATATAAAAAAATTACCTAGATATACCATATAATTTTTTATTGAGAGAATATGAATGAACACCATGACAACCCCTTATATCCAGCCCTGATAGAAAAATATTTTTTTAAAATTGCAAATTATGGAACTAAGTAGCTAGATATAATATCAAAGGCAGATTCAAAATTTGAATTTAGCCAACTAAATTTTTAATACTAAATAATATTGTATTCATTTGTAATCTTACAATTATAGATTTAAAGTAAACATAACATATTTTTTACTTTTTTTTTTCATATCGAAAATTATGAATTCATCTGATGACTCGTTATGACATGGATTGGTATTTGACAAGTTTTAAAGTAAGGATTTGTCTCTAATTAGCTATGAGCCAACTAAGGAGTCTATAACCTAATAATATCTTTTATTAACTCTAACATTATAACTAGTATCATTTTTCTTTGACATCATATGGCACTATTATTACGTATCATTTACATCACACTTCAAATTATATTTTTTTGTACAAGAAAAAAAATCTTCTTTGTTCTTATTGTTATTATTTTTACAAATAATAACCATATGACTATAGTGGGAAGTGGGAACTACAGTAAAAGGGAAACAAAGAAAAAAAGGAAAAAGAAAATTTGTAATGATATAACTTAATGTAAAAGCTAAGTATGTCTTCCACAAATGGATTTTTATGAAAACAAATCTTCTAAAATACGCACAGATATATTAAATTTCTTTTGAATTTATTACACCATCACCCACGTAATAATTTGCTTTATCTTCCTTTTTTTTAATTATAAAAAGTGAATCACTTTGGTTTTTAGTTTATTAGATATTTAATAAAATAAATAAAATAAAAAATAAAAAATAAAGAACAAAATTTCATAGATTTTAATGTAACGAATCTATTAAATTATCATGCTGACACTGCATACTTTTTTTTTAAGCTTTTGTGTAAAAATTAATAATGAGCTAAGATGCATACAAACAACTCAACACTTGTATTATCCCAATATTCTATGAACATAATATAATAAAGTTTGTGCCTTTACAACTCAATTTGGTAAAATATGATTTCATTACAAAATTATCACTGAGTATTCTATCCTCCAATTATTCATTTTCTAATTAATAAAAGATGAATCCTTTTAAACCAAAGAAAAAAAAGAATTGTGAAACTTGGAGAAATTATTCATTTTCTAATTAATAAAGGATGAATCCTTTTAAACCAAACAAAAGAAAGAATTGTGAAACTTGTGTTTTCTCCATTGATGGATAAAGATGTTTTTTTTGTATGGATGGAAACCTTGGAAAAATAATTTTTCAATATTTTTATGTTCCAGGTTAAAATTTAATTTTGAAAAGTATTTTACCATTCTAAGAAAATGAATTTTCTAGCGAAAGTGAAAAAAAACAAATTCAATAAGTGTCCTCCCGACTCTCTACCCTTCAACACACCTAACTTGATCAAATCAATTCAAGGCAAAGAAAGGGGTCATTTTGTGGCTTTTAGCACATGGTTTAATCAAATCTTTCTAAAAAAAATATGTACTTATAATTAAGAAATACAGATAGTCATTGATTATAGAACTTTAGATTTTGAAATTATAACTACCATTATGTTGTTAGATTGATTAGATAATTATGTTAGGCAATATATAATGAGAGCCAACTTTAATAGTTATCACTGCTTCCTCATGTAATGTATTAAAACTTTGGATAGGTAACTCTTAAATGTTATATCTCACCCTATTGTACTAAATAAGAAAAATATTAGATATCAATGTAGACATTAAAATTTTGTAGGACTCTACAAGACGTGTTCAATTCGAATTGAAACTCTAGAAGGTGTGTTTAGTTTTAATTAGAATTTTTGGAGGCTACTCAACCCTAAACCCTAAACCCTAAACCCTAGTTTATGTCTATATGAAGGGTACTACTAAATTCCCTTAAAAGGCATCTCAAAAAATATCCATAAACTCTTGGGTATTTTTAAAGATCAGGATCTCGAATATTCCACAAAAGTAATGGAATACACATATAGAGGTCAAATCTAAATCATCATAGTTCGAGAAATACGTCACTAATGGCCCTCGAATCATGGAGAAATCTTAGGAGAGTAGAATCAAGGGAGTAACATAATTATACCCGCATATTTATCAATAAAGTTATGTTTCTTCTTATTTTATTGTGATTGTCATTTATTTTCTGTCACTTTAAAATTTGTTGCAAACAACCAGTTACAACAATATTAAAATGACCAAAAAGGATATTAAAATACCGCTTGTTTTTTTTTTTTTTTTTTTTGTATTTTAATATTAAAATATTATTTTGTACGCTTTAGATGTCAAAATGACCAAAAGGATAAAAAGATTAACGAC
>JAJOOI010012178.1:0-32617 GCA_029582585.1 Solanum bukasovii
ATTGGAGTACAAGCTAATCAACACAGAAATTTGGAAGAAAGAATGAAAAAGAAGAAAGAAATTCCAGAGAAAAGAGAAGCTTCGGAGAAGTCGAAGATGTTGTCCCAAAATCAATTGTTTGATAACCATCTTGCACAAACACATGGAACACCGAGGACCATTGATCAAAGATGTACTGGGCACAATCTTCACCGTCCAGCTGTCCCTATTTTCAGCTGTAGCAATGCTCATGATCAGCACACAAAAGAATATACCTAGTACAAATTGTTATTCCTAGACTAGTAATAATAGGACAAGTGTAAATACTACTTTTCTTTTATTTTTATTCATTATCTACATAGAGATGTATAAATAGGAGTAATGTACAGATGAAAACAACAAGAAAACTTTCTTCTCAAGTTTTATCTTCCATTTTCTAATATATATGTGGTTACGCTACTGATCTGAGTAGATAATAGTTTCTTCTGAACCAGTATTTTATTTTTGGAAGCTCTATCATTTAGATTTGTGGGTGAGAGTGACATTTAACTCTCTCCATTTGTTTTGTTTTGTTTTCTAGATTCTGAAATGAAGAAAGAGGAGAAAAGGAAATGAGGACTTTATGAACAGGGGCTATAAATTAGAAGTAGTCCTAATCATTTATCTTTGTTGAAACATGTGAAGTATATATTTATGATGGGCATGATTTGGTGGAGGTTGATTGCGGACAATACTTGAGAGATTGAAATGGTAATTATAAAAGTTGGAGTCTTTTTAAGTTATTTGTTGTCACATGTGCTAAACATATGTTTTGAGTTCCAACTTGGAGTCCTCATTGTGTTTCGCTTTGTCTTTTGAGGTTTCTCAAACATTTAATTATATTTTTTTGTGTGTTTGAAGGCTGTTTTGAATCTTTCCAAGGTGTTCTTTCTCTAGAAGAAGTTCCAAGGTTTTCATTCTCAAAAGTTCTTGATCACAAAAGAAAATAAATATCAAGCTTTAAGTTGAAGATTTTATATTTGGATATATCTATGAATATGTATGTAATGGTGTATCATTAACAAATATGTTTCTGAACATTCTCTTCAATTAGTGGATGTGAATTAGTTCTTCCATACTATCCTTCGTGATCAAATGACTATGCAAAGCATCCAAAAGTTGGCCATCACTGAAAGTATAAACTATTGGGCCTGTGCTGAGCGCGGGCCTTGCCCATCTAGTATATATATATATATATATATATATATCAATAAGTTCAAGGTATATTTCAATATTTTTAATACAAATATATATATCATAAGTTCAAGGTATATTTCAATATTTTTAATACAAATATTATTTTTTGACTTCTTGAGAAAAGGCCAAGGAGTGAATAGGAGGGAATAGGGGCATCAGTCTTAGCTCTTACTGTTCGAGAATCAACTGTACATGAATAGGCATCATTATTCGAGTTTCTTATACTTTTTTTTCTTTCGTTTCGTTTCTAGTGTAAAGAAAAAATTTAAAACTATTTTTTTTTTGCGTTTATATTGTTATTTAGTTTTTGTATTTGTATAAATAAAATAAAATAATGAGGCATCTATAATAAATTTTACAAGAAAATTAGTGAAACACAAATAAATTTGACCATCAAAATAATAAATTTAAATTAGTTGTTGAAATAAAAAAGTAAAAAAAAATACGTGAGAGGAAGATCAAATATATGCCGTATGATTATTTTTTTCAAAAAAACAATTAAAAATTAAATTAAAATGATTTTTTTCACTTCTGTTAGAGCAAAAGGGTATATGCGAGTCATTTGTATACAAGTAAAGCATATATATGAGCCAATTTCAATACGAAGGGTATATCAACTCTAAATGACAAAGTTGAGGGGTATATCAGACCATTTTCCCTTAATATTATATGCTTCACATTTAGTTGTCTTTCGGAAACAATCTCTCTGCCTACATGAAGTAGGGGTAAGGTCGGTGTACACTCTATCCTCCTCAAATTCCACCTATGAGATTACATTGAGTACGTAATATGTTGTTGTTGTTGTATGCTTGACGTTTAAGGATCTGACATTTAGATCTGCATCCGTATTGGACACCCGAGTCCGAGCAACTTAGCGTAGATATAGTTGAGGTGGCTGACTTGACACCACAGTTATATATATAAAAGAAGGACTCACAATTGACATTCAAATTTGCTATTTTAAGGATGATTTTAATTTTAAATCCAGAACTTTAAAATGATATTAATTGTCAGGAAGACTAGAATCTCTCTTTGTTAGTGTGTTAAGTTGAGAATAAAGGCAGTCTTAGGGTGTGTTTGGTATGGAGGATAACATTTTCTAGAAATGTTTTTCAATTTTCCCATGTTTGATTGGCTTAAATGTTATCCAAATTATAGTTTATATTTGTTGAATGAATTAATAGTTTATATTTAATTTAATTATTTTATTTTGTTAATATTAAGAAACTCACTAATTAATCATACTAATTCATCTTTATTTTATTATTACTCGAGTTTACTGAAAGTGATCAATTTGGCCAAGTCCTTAGTTGCAATTTTAGCCAATCCTTACCTCCAATTTTACGTTCTCAAATTCCAATTCTCATCCCAACAACAATTACAAAACAGACAATTCTCTTCACAAAAATATCCAATACAACAAGAAGAAATATAGTATACTTCTTCCTCTTCTCTCTCGCGCTGCAAACCCAGCAAACCATACCCGGAAAAAAACCCATCGCGCGTCCTCCTCATATCTCTACCTTATCCTTCGCATTCTCGAATTTACAGGTGTGAAAATCTTGTTGATCCTTTGTCCTTTACTCAGAAATCAACGGATGCCTTGAGAGTTGAGAATTGATACTATTTTACAGCTTCTCAAACCTTATCTATTAAAAGGAATTCGAATTTCGAATTTCAAAATTCTTCCCAGCCTCATCCGTTTCCCCTTTTTCAATTCCCTATATATACCCTGTTGTCGAGATAGATTCTTGGGAGGCAGAAAAATTAGAGGTCTGGAAGAAACGAACGAACTTGATTTGTAAAATTTTCATTCAAAATACACGTTTCTGATAGCCAAAGAGAGAGTGGGCTGTCTCGAGTCGTTTTGGTTTGTTGCAAAGTTTAGTCATGGTGTAGCTTAGCTCGTTCTCGTCTCAGTTCAGTTCCGAAGAAGGTAATATGTTTCATTCTAGTAGTATGCATCAAATATGTGTTTGTTTGTATTTTCGTTTACTGTTTGTAACTTAACTACATAGTTAATTTTTGTGCTAAGACTTATATTTTCGTTTCTATTTACTATTCAAGCCCGACTATTGCTATGCTTAGGCTTCGATTCTTGATTTTCTACTTTAAAAGAGTTGACTTCTTACTAGCTTGAGTCATGAAAATATTAACCTTATGCTTAGAAGTTATTAATTGTTGTCTTGGCATAACCTTCGTTCTACCATAGTTATACCCGATTCAACAATGTGTCCTTATTTACTAGTTAAATCTTATCTTGTTCTTGGGTTATTATTGCTGCCTTAGAATTGGACCTCGTTTTCTCTGATGGTTATTTTCAAAAAGTGGTTTGTGCTTTGTGTCATGAATAAATGAGAAATTTCAATTATATAAATAGTGTCCTTCAGTGGCAGATGTATGATATGGATTATGCACCCATTGCTTTTTCCAATAACCACTAATATTTGTTTGTAATATTTAATAATTCATTCAAATGTATTAACTAAGCACCCACTATATATAGCAATTCTCAAACTAAAAATAATTGAGCACCCATGAAATAAAATTTATGGATCTGGTGTCCTTGCATTATAATTTATTTGTGTTGGTTGTTGGAATGTATGCGTCCACCAGTGATCAAAGGACCACTAAAATAAGCAACCTCGTCCGCCCTTTCTATTGGTGAAGTACGTTGCACTTTTCACCAACCAACTTGACAAGACAGCTTTGCAGTTGTACCCCATTTTAAAACAGGACAAGAGCACTCTACCAGGGACCGGATCCCTGCATTTGTGAGGATCATCAAACACCTAGAATATAACACTGGTTGAATGAATTCTTTTTCCAATGCTATGCTCCATTTTTTTCCCCTTAAAGTCTTAGATGGTTATTTAATCTACTTTCAAGAGTTCTGGTATGAGCTTCATTGAAGTTTTAAGTTAATTACACAAATTTTTATTTTGAGTAAGTTAGGTTGTTTTCCTCAACTTATAATGCAGTAACTATGTATCCATTTGTGATAGCATTGCATATTGGCTAGTTTATGTTGTGTTGAATGTGAAGATCACAAATTTGTTTGGGATTCTACTGGGATAGAAGATGTATTTTGTAATTAACATGTTAGCTTCATTAAATTTTCTCCTATGTGGTAGTAGTTGTTCAATTAATTCATATCTTTCTATGTGTTTTGTATTGTTGCCGCATGTTTTAAAATTAGATGAATCCATGTCTGCTCACTGCCTCTTTATTGGTCAATTTGCTTCACGACAACCTTGAATTACTCATGTTAAATCTTTCCTTTCACTTTTTCTACATGTGATACTTCGCGGAGTCCAAATTGGACTCTTTTCATCATCTCCTAGCATTTTCGAGTATCGAGTCAGCCATGAGTGTTCAAGGGTGAAAGGGAAGCAAATTTACAGGTCTCGGCGGCTGAAAAGTGGGCTGTATATGTGCCGATATACACTGATGTGTACAATGTGATACATGGACGAAAATGGGCTTAAAAAGGCCCAAATGATGTACCTTGTTAGTATTTAGGACAGGTGGAAGAATGGGCCATTCCCAAAACGAAATGCATCAAATAGTCTGAAAAGACTGAGTTACTTAGTATTAGGACAGGAGGAAACAAATTTGGGCCTGCCAGCCTAATAGTTTGAAATTTGGGCAGGCCCAAGTTTCTAATTTTCTTCTCCCTGTATTATTGTATTTGATTATTTCTTGTTTAGCTAACTTTATTTGTGCGGTTTAAATTTAATTAAATCCGCTTAAGGATGAACCATTTTGGCTATTTTAATTTATTACATGTGAATGATTTTATTTAATCAACCTTTTTCTTATTTTTTTTACTTAGTCATTTTGATAAACTTTGCTCTCTTTTCATATTACTTCAAATACCTATAAGTTAATTTCTTTTCAAATAGTTTTTGAATATTTTTATTTACTTTAAGTATTTCTCTCAAAAGTCAGTCAAACTTCTAGTCAAGTAGTAGGTTAATCGCGTGTTAGTGGATATTTCAAGTGTTTAACACTATCTTGAAGTGTAAATTGAACCCCGAACTCTTTTGATATTTTCATAATGATTTTTTTGTTCAAGTCTTTTGAAAATTATAAATTTTCTTGATTTTTCTTAAAAAATTATGTGGCAATTCTTGAAAATCGATTTTCTTAAAAAGTTAAATTGATTTTTCAAAAATAAGTCTTATATTTATTTTTTCGTAAAGCACTCCCAAAAAAATTGCTTTTGAAAAATAAGTCCATTTTTTTTTAATCTTTACGCCACTCCCCCCCCCCCTCCCCCAAACAAGGCCACCTCGTCAATTTTTTTTTCCTTGAAAAATAGATTTGAAAAATATTTCAAATGTAAAATTTAAATTTTTTTCATTTTTACACCACCCCTATCCCTACCTCCACCCCCACTCAGGCCATCCCCGTCAAAAAAAATTTAAGAAAAAATATATTTCAAATTTAAAAAATTATATTTATTACGCCACCCCACCCCTCCCCCAGGCCACCCGTCAAATTTTTTTTTTTTTTTTTTAAATTGTTTTTGAAGAATATTCAAATTTTAAAAAAATTATTTTTTATGCCACCCCTATCCTTATCCCCTTCCCCCCTCCTACCTCCCGGTCAATTTTATTTTTTTTTAAAATTATTTTTGAATAAAAAGTTCTTGGATCAGGTCCTGAGATGAAAGCCTGGGTCAGGTGCTGGGCCAAATCTCAGGGTCGGATTTTGCAAAAGTCGCCAACCACACTATATAGTGATGGGACAGCGAGAACAGTGACCATGAACCGTAGTAACCTAACGGTTGTCCAGTAAGAAAGGCTACTTCACTAATCTTCTTCACCATTAGGCACATCTCTCTTTCTTAGTTTCACGCTGGACTAATGATAATGAATGAAAGTCAGGGTCGGATTTTGCAACGGTCATCGAAGTCTTGTCTTAGTTTGGGTGTCGAGGTTAGGTCCTAGATTAATTATCGGGGTTGATTTTTGGATCAGAAATTATTTACCGTAAGATTATTTTCTACTCATCAGCCAAACATGAAAAAATAAGTTAAAATCCATAGAAAACATTTTCAATGGAAAATATATTTTCCTGCATACCAAGCACACTCTTAAAGCAAAAGATAGCAGACGTAATGCTATAAAAACTTGTAGCTTTTGCAGAAACTTATTGAAGTGCAAGTTTATATAATATTGTTAATTATATTCATTTGCTGTATATATATATGGTCCAACGTAACTGATCTTTGGATGTAAATTGTTCAGGCTGATGTG
Organism: Solanum bukasovii; assembly: GCA_029582585.1. Lineage (NCBI taxonomy): Eukaryota > Viridiplantae > Streptophyta > Magnoliopsida > Solanales > Solanaceae > Solanum > Solanum bukasovii. Next base: position 6,480 of record JAJOOI010012178.1, read on the forward strand.
ATGATATCATCCTCAGAGGCTAACTGGTTACATTGTATCATTGATATACCTGTGTCGACGTTAGGTGCAACACCACATGAAGAGTCGACACAGAAAATACATTTTGGTATTCCACATAAACTTGGCGAGAGTACTAGTAAGGAAGATTATCACAAGTACTACGAGCCCCGTGTGGTTTCCCTTGGTCCATTCCACTACGGAAAACCTCATGTTGAACCCATGGAGAATTTCAAGCGGAAAGCAGTGAGGGAATTGTTACTTGAATCCTTGAACCAGGATTGCTCATCAGACGAGGAGCTGGCATCCCTTGAAAAAGTGTATAAAAGTGTTGAACATGACTTGCTCAGTGCTCGAGATCTTTATGACATGTCTCGTAGGGATACAATTTCAGACAGTGAGTGGTGTCAGATGATGTTCCGCGACGCCTGCTTTATTATTTACTTCATCACTAGTACTGGCAAGAGGAGCTGGTTGAAGAAACGTAATAGAGATTTGGTGTGGCGTGACATTATATTGCTTGAAAATCAATTTCCTCTCCAGGTTCTAAGCGCGTTAGTACGCGCATTCAAATGTGAAGAGTCTCTTTTCCGGGTTCCAACTCCTCCTATAGTTGATAATTATATCTACATCTACAAATTTTCCTTTCTTCATCCACATCGGGCCCCAGATTCTGTACATCTTCTTCAATATTATAGAAACTTGTGGATCAATGTTTTATTTAACATTGATGTCGAAGAAGAAGAAGAAGATGACAACAAAAAAGAAGAAGATGGTCCACCTTTCTCAGTCACAGAGTTGAAGAAAGTAGGTATTCGTTGCAGCTGTGCGATATCGCAGAATGACAAAGTCATCCATTTTAAATCATCTATGTTATCGGGGAAGTTATTCCTTCCACAACTAATTATCAACGAATTGAATATGACCCTTTTATATAATCTAGTTGCGTATGAATCTTCGTGCAGCTTAGAATATACATCCTTTGGATTCTCATCTTACTTGAATTTCATGAGTATGTTAATTAATGGAGAGGAAGATGTTAAGGAGCTGCGAGCCAGGGAAGTAATCCAGCTCAACCTCAAATTTAGCGATGAACAAGTGGTTAACTTCTTTAAAGATATAGTTGCACATCATGATCCCAATCCTCAAGGTTTTAAGGATGTCAAACGACAGATTTCTACTTACTTCAAAAGTAAAAATCTTCTCCCTCTACGAGTTGGCTATGCTGAATTTAAGCAAAGGTACTTTAGTGGTCCATGGAGTTTCCTTGTATTCCTTGCTGTTATTTTCACGGTTAGTATGACTGTAATTCAGACTGTCTTCACAGGCATTCAGACATACAAAAAAGACTGATAGTATTTCATTCTGCATTTTTCTTGAGCTCTTGTATCTTCATGAGTTGTATTGTGATTGTGGTTGTATTTGAATAAATCAATAACAAGGCCTTGTTCGGCTGCATATTTGTATGTAATTGTACTTTTTCATGTATTCGTTGTATCTTGATTGTGTTCTTATTACAATAGTAGAATATGGTAATGTTAAATGAGTTCATTTGATTAAAACTCATGGAATTGAATTTGTGAAAACTTCTTAGAATGGATTTGTTGAAAAGCAGCACGCGTCTTGCGGTAACATGCTCAAAGTCATGTTTTGATCTAAAACAGCTAACAGAGCAGTCATGCTTTGTATGTGCCATTTCATTTTGCTTGTCTTGGAAATATGATGAGAAATTTACAGCAGACGAATGATGAAAAACCTAAAGTCTATGACTTACTTTTTCCAACATGCATGAAAAAACCATCAGTAATTCAGTAGGCATTTGGAGAGATAGACTTGGTTGAAACTTAGGAAAAAGAGTTTAAGAAGTTGAAAAAGTTTTCAGGGAGGTTAGTTAGTTCGTTTCATCTGCCATTTATTTTTAGTGTTGCCTATGATGAGTTTAAGCAAAGGTACCTTAATGATCCCTGGAATTTCCTTGTGTTCCTTGATGTTACTTTCACAGTAAGTATGACAGTAATTCAGACTATCCTTGCAGGCATTCAGACTTATAAATAGACAGACTGTGTACCTCTATCAACATTTCATTCTGCTTTTTTTCTTGAGCACTTGTATCTTCTTAAATTGTATTTTGATTGTGGTTGAATAAGCAATAATCAGGCCTTGTTTGAAATTCGCGTTTGTACATTGTTAGAGTGGGTTAGAGGTTGAGAATGAACAAGTAGTCTGCTTATATGAACTTGGGCAATCCTCCCTCATGAGCTAGCTTATGAGGTTGAGCTAGGGTACTTTAGAGCTTGAAAATTGAACAAAGGGTACTTTGTTTTCATGATTTTTTTTCGTGAATTCTTTATATTTGAATTGTTAATGTCATTTGCATATGTAAGTGCCTTTCATATTCTCAATTTGATGATTTTGTTTCATTATTGATTATGTTGCTTTTCCAAGCAGCCTAAGGTGTTTGCTTCTCATAAATTTTTTTTGGTATTGTTCTCATGTCCTTTTTCTATCTTTCAAATGATGTGATGTTTTGTTCATTGTCTTGATCACTTTTGCTGTAGATTGAAGCTAGTAGTAATTTTTAGGACCAGAGATCGTATAGGTATACGTTGATGCAACTTCAATGTTGATATTATTTCCTTCACTTCCAATGTTCCTTGTTGTTTGAAGTGCATATGAAAAAAAAAAATGAATGGCAACTCTTTCTGTGCTGTTGAGATGAATTTGGAATTCCTTGGATTATGATTAAGCTGGTTCGAATTACCAAGGGATAACCTGTCAGGTAATTATATATTGACTTAGAAACAATCTGATATTTGTGTGTAGTGAACCTGCAAACTGTCTGATAATTGTGTATAGTGAACTGGCAAACTGTCTGATAATTGTGTACTTGAGACAGTCTTTTGGATGAAATGTTTTTCCCTTTTTATGATTTATGGAGGTCAGGGATATATTGATTTCGTAATGTCTGTTTTCTATGTGATTCAGACGTTCTCTGAATTGAAGAGCACACTCTTGTTACCATGATGGATTCGATCCTGGATCGTGTAGCTAAAGACTGTGGTAGACGGAATAGCTCAAGTCCATCCACTAGTGGGGACATATTTGAGCCTTCGTCAAGTAGTAATGGTGAGGCTGAAGGTCCAAATTAAAACATTTAATACCATGTATTTGCTGAACAAACTCTTGCTTGGGCTGATCATTTTCTCTTGGACTGCACTTTGTTATGTCTACAGCTAAACTACGGGCAACTTTGGTAGTGTGGATAAATAGCCTTCTTCCTTCCTTAAGTTTGCCAGTAAATGCTTCTGATGAGGAGTTACGAGCATACTTGGTTGATGGTACTATCTTGTGTCAATTGTTGAAACCAGGTTTTATACCAGAGGTAGTAGTATTATATTGGATTTTACAGTAAAATTAGAAGCTAGGGTTGGTTTTGTTTTGATGATCTGACTTACTGCATCTTTCATTCTAGTTTGGTGGTTCAGGCCTTTCTTTGTCGTTAGGCTCAGCAAATGTAAAACGATTTTTGTCAGCTATGGATAAAATGGGGGCTTGCTTAGGTTTCAAGCATCAAATTTAGAAACGGTTAGCATTAATATAGAGTTGTGTTCTAATATATGTTCATTATTTTGTGTCTCCTTATCATTATATAAATGGTTGATTCACAGGCCATTGAGTTGTATGTATTATAATATGCAGAGAAGTGTAACTTTAGGTACAATTACACATCATTTTTCTGCTTTTATTTATTCACTCTGATACGTTATCCAGGGATCCATGAAAATTGTTCTGAAGTGCCTTTTGACACTTGGAGCAGAATTTATGCCGGATGTTGGAGGATATGGTTCGACCACACCATTATCTCGCAAATCTGGTTCTGATGTAGGTCACAGACCGGAACTGTGAGTACTCATTCTTCCCCATCCTCAACAGTAAAGAAACAAGATAAGCTGCAGAAGAACCTTTGCTTCTTATTGCTGGAATGGAAATAAATATACACGATGGTCTAACTATTTCCTAAGCTAACTCCACAAAATGGGGAGATAATCCTAACCTAAACACTATTAGAGACCTAGTCAAAATAGAAGAGCAGCAGTAAACTAATAGTAAAACTCAACAGTAACTAATGACTAATAAAACAATAATTAACTAATTCTATCTAACAGCTGTACAAAGCAACTTATGCGCTGATACGCTCCCCTCAAGATAGGCAGTGTGCAACAACACCTAGCTTGAACATGTGTTTGTCGAAGGCTGATTTGGAAAGGGCCTTGGTTAGAGTATCTGCAAGTTGGTCTGCGGATTGTATATGGACAGCTTGAACTTGCTTGAGCTGAACCTGATTGCGCACAAAATGGAAATCCACCGCAATGTGTTTCATGCGACTGTGAAAAACAGGATTTGCACATAAATACGTCGCACCAACATTGTCACAGTAGATAGTTGGGACTTTTTGAAACTTAGGTCGCAGTTCTGCGAGAAGATTTGTGACCCAGTTTGTTTCCGCAAGAGCACTTGCAACTGCCCGATATTCAGCTTCAGTGGAAGAACGAGCAATCGTTCTTTGCTTTTTGGAGGACCAACTCACAGGATTTTGGCCAATAAACAGAAGGTATCTAGTAGTAGAAGCTTGATCATTGACGTCTCCAGCCCAATCCGCATCATAGTACATATGTAAAGAGAAATCATTATGGCTCATCAACCATAAGCCAAGATGAGCAGTCCCTTGAAGATACCTTAGTACCCGTTTGACAGCTTTCCAGTGGATCTCGGAGGGAGTTTGCATAAATTGTGACAGTTTGTTTACTGCAAAACAAATGTCTGGACGAGTGAAAGACAAATATTGGAGCTTCCCTATCACCCTCTTGTATCTGGTTGCATCAGCTAATAATCCACCATCATTGACCTTGAGTACTTCAGTAGTACTCATTGGAGTTTTAGCAGGTTTGCAATCAGCCATGTTCTCCTCACGCAATATATCACGTGTATAGGTACTTTGAGACATAATAATACCATCCACACTTCTAATGACTTCAATACCTAAAAAGTAGGTGAGAGCTTCAAGATCTTTAACAGAAAATCTAGCTGCAAGGGAAGAAATAACTTGATTAACAACTGAAGTATTGCTGCCAGTAACAATAATGTCATCCACATATACCAGTAGGTACACTGTGGCATGAGAATGATGACGAACAAAGAGGGAGCTGTCAGACTCAGATTTTATGAAGCCTAACAGGAGCAAATGATTCTTGAGTTCATTGTACCATGCTCGAGGAGCTTGTTTGAGTCCATAAATAGCTTTATGAAGACGACAAATATGGGTTGGACAAGTCGTGTCTTCAAATCCCCGAGGTTGTTCCATATAAACCTCTTCATCCAAACGTCCTTGAAGAAATGCATTATTAACGTCAAGTTGACGCAGAGGCCAATCAAATTTGATTGCAATAGAGAGGACCACACGAATAGTAGTTGGTTTGACTACTGGGCTAAACGTGTCATGAAAATCAACACCGGGACGTTGGGTAAATCCCTTTGCGACCAATCTGGCTTTATAACGATCAATAGAACCATCAACCTTTCGCTTTATTCTGTACAACCATTTACAAGCAATATTTTTAGACGGATCAGGAGGGTACTAATTCCCACGTGTTTTTTACGCAGTGCATCAAATTCAGCTTGCATAGCATTCTGCCACTCTATGAGTTTGCTTGCTTGGTTGAAGGTGCTGGGAGTGAATATAGGTGGGAGGTGAGCCATGTAATCAAAAATTGGTTTTGGTTTATGGATATTGTGTTGTGAGCGGGTAACGACTCGATTTGGAGGCAAGGGGGAAGGGTGTGGTTCGGTCAAGGTTGGGGCAGAGGTGTTCATTGTTGCCGCTGGAGTGGAGCGACGAGAGTACACGATGGAGGACGGCAGAGGAGAAGATTGGGCATCAAGAAGAGAAGAAAGTGGAGAAGAAAAAGTAGGAAAAGTACCTGGTATCGCAGACTCTGTTGGAGCGCTGCCGGAGGAGACAGTATCATGCGTGTGCCGGATGGTATCTGCATTGGTCAGAGTAATAGGAGGCGGTAAATCTGTACAAGGCACAGGAGAAATCATAGGAGAGATGTCCTGGTTAGTTGTAACCAAGTCTTCCCAGGTAAGTTGTCTAAAACATGAGGAAAGCTTTGAAAACATATTCTGGAAAGGAAAAATACTTTCAAAAAAATTGACATCACGAGACAAGTATATTTTTGAAGATATTGGATCAAAACATTGATAACAATGATAATTTGATGAGAAACCCAAATAAACACAAGGCGTCGATCGTGGCTCTAATTTATTCTTCGAGTATGGTTTGAGCCATGGATAACACAAGCACCCAAAAAATTTTAAGTGAGCATAATCTGGATTTGTACCAAATAACATTTGAAAATGTGATTGATTTTGCAAAAGGGAGGTAGGTAAGCGATTGATCAGGTAAACTGCATACTGCATACTGACAAGCAAAGGACCAAAGGGTCGGGGGAAGTGAGGCTTCATGGAGTAATGTTCTTGCCGTTTCAATAATATGTCTATGTCGGTGTTCGCCAAGAGCAACTCGTTGAGGGGTGTATGGAGGAGCTAAAAGATGTTCAATACCTTGAGAGTTTAGGTATGGATCAAGACTTTTATATTCTCCACCACCATCAGTATATAAAGAAAGAATTTTTGTATTGAAATGACGTTCCATTAAAACTTGAAAGTTTTTGAAAAGTTCTTTTACCTCACTTTTATGTTTCAAGGTTTAAAGCCAAATGTATTCCTCGATCGTTCTCGGAGTGCAGCAGACAGGCTATGCCAAAATCACTAATTAAGACTTTTCGAAGTTGGGAAGTACAGAAGAAAGAAACAGCTAGGAACAATATGGTAAACACCTGTTGTGCGCATTTATGGACTCTTCGGCTGAAGACAAATAGCAAATATTTTGAAGATAAACAACACTAATTTCGTTATTTCGATAAGTTTGTGACATAAACAGAAAGGCAAGACCAATACCAGCAAGATGCACTTTGATGCAAGTATAAAGGAGAAACAGCCTCAGCTAGAAATCGCACTACCTTAATGTACCTTAACATTCTGTCCAATTTTCTGGTTTGGACCACTAATGGCTGATGTGCCATTTCTTTTTTTTCTGAGTAATGAGAGTCAAAAGAGCTTCCATGGCAGATTCATATGCAGATGGAAGCTGGAACTCTTGTGAGATATCTTGACTATTTTGACTGAACTTTCCCACGATTTGAGATGACATATTCCTATATCTGAGTCCTTCAGTGACATAAGCCAAATTATTAGCATGGGAATTCAAGTTAAAATGTACTCCAGTACAGTGAAAAGAACACTATTTCTTAACTAATATCACAGTTATTAAGAAAAAAAAGAACTTGTTCACACTTCCAACTAACTATCAAGAAAGGATTATCTAATTTATCAGCTGGACCTTTAAAGTTTTCACACTCACTAATTAATTCTTTTAGAAGTAAAATATATAGAATACACCACAAAGCAAGAACTCACATAGCCACCCCCAAGTCCAAATTAAAGGGGATAATGACCCACATGGCACATACAACTAGTCGATTATGATGAAACGCCTCCAAATTGAGCAAAAACCAATATATAATTGACCTCAACTAGTTCAATAATACTTGTAACGCTAGCTAAATGTAAAAGGGTAATGAAAAACAAATGTCAAATGAGAATTCAAAGCAACGAAAAACTTGCCAACTATCTCTCAAGAAAGAATTACTATTTGTTTCAACAACTAGACCTTCAAAGTTTATCACACCCACTAACTAATTCATTTAGAAGCAAAATGTATAGAGTACAACGCAGAGCAAGATACCCCAGCTCACCATAGCCAGCCACAAGTCTAAATAAAGGTGAAGCCTTTATGATGAAACGACTCCAAATTGAGCAGAATCAATACACAATCGACCTCAACTAGTTCAATAATATTTGTAACACTAGTTAAATGTAAAAGGGTAATGAAAAACAAATCTCACATGAAAATTCCAAGGCAATCAAGAACTTGTCAATACACTCTCAACAAAGAATTACTATATCATTTCAACTACAAGACCTTCAAAGTTTATCACACCCACTAACTAATTCTTTTTTTTTTGGATAAACGTGGTGTCCGGACCAGATTGCACACACCTCAACTATTTCCACAGGATATCCCACCAGCAACTAAGTTGCTATCGGTAACTTGGTCCACCAAGGTTAGAACACAAAGGAAGAAATCACCTATTGTTTTGTCTTCGCTGGAATTTGAACCAGAGACCTCATAGTGCTCAACCCCTTCATTGACTACTAAGCCAACCCATGCCACCCACTAACTAATTATTTTCAAAGAAAAAAATACATAGGAGTACAAAGCAGAGCAAGATACCCCAGCTCACCATAGCCACCCACAAGTCTAAGCAAAGGTGAAGCCTTTATGATGAAACAAGTCCAAAATGAGCAGAATCAATATATAATCTACCTCAACTAGTTTACTAATTGCTTTAACACTACTTAAATGTAAAAGGGTATTGAATGGAGCTAAGAAAAATAGTACCTTTTAGCTTTTTCACCCCATCACTGTGTGTACAAGAAGGTGAGCTCAGAGCCATCCATGTAAATCCACTGAGGAAATGGTCTCTTCTAACACAAATTTCAGAATGACCCATAATTTCTTGACCCAAATAAAGATTGTTGCTTAACAATACCTGGACCATGGATCTTTAAAGGGTTAATTTCATTTTGGGGGTGATTAAGATTCTCACTTCTTGAACCCCATAATCTTTTTCTCTTTCAGTCTTGTGATTTGTGAAGCTATGGCCTATGGTTGTGTAGATGACCAACGAGAAGATGAGAAATAGTACCAATTTAGTTATAATTTGGGATTTTCTTGATAGAATTTAACTGAAAGATCAATCTAGCTTTCAATTTAAGGATTTCTTTTTTCTTCCAAAATACACAATTTTTGCCAGAAACAAAAATATGTTTTCTTTTGTACATTTAAATATAACTTGACAAAAATATAAAAGGGCCAAAATTTTTTTTTTTTTTGGAAGTATGTGAAATTAAACGGAAAAGAGTTAAAATACATTCTTTTAATTATGTAAAATGAATAAAAATAATTTTTATTTGTAGTTTGATCCAAAAATATTTTTATCGTCAATATTTTGGTTCAAAAGTATTTTTACCGGTAATAGTTTGGTCCAAACATACATCTATTGTTACTAATGGGTCGAAAATGCCCTTTTTATTATAAATATTTTATTGGGAAAAGGATCAAAATTACCCCTCAACTTTGGTTTATTAGTTGACTTTATCCTCGCCGTTAAAATGAAGTTAAATTTACCCCTCCCGTTACTAATTTCACCAAAATTACCCCTCATTAAACAGAATCCCCAAAATTGATCCAAATTACTCGAATTTTAAAAAAAAAACCTATTCCCTATTTTTAACCCAATGTCCTGACCTGCCCCGACCCCTCCAGAGGATAACCCGATTGGGATCTTCAAAGACTCTGAAAGAAGTTGTTCCAAGTCTAGTGCTTCAAGTTTCACACAAGTACCTATAGTGGTAGGAATCTGGCCCTGCAACTTGTTATCAGACAGGTTTAAGTAGCCTAGATTTCTCACCTTCCCAATTTCCATCGAAAGGAAACCAATTAAGTGGTTCTGAGATAGGTCCACGCCCTCCGACAAGGATGAGAGTTCAAGAATTTCTGATGGTATGAAACCACTTAAGGTTATTTGAACCAAGATCCAATAGTTCCAAATTGTGGCATTTGCCTAAACTGGAAGGAATTCTCCCCTGGAGATTGTTTTCTCTTAAACTGAGTTTGGTTAAAGAAGCTAAATTTCCCAATGAGAATGGATTTTTTTCAGAGAACTGCTTTCCAAGTAAAGCCAGCTCTTACAAATATATCAGATCACCAATTTCAGAAAGAATTTCACCGTGAAATCTGTTGTAAGCTACAAAAAAAGACTGAAGCTTCTTGAGATTGGATATCGCTCTTGAGATTTCTCCAGAAATCTGATTATAAGACAACGAAAGCTCTATAAGCTCAGTCGAAAGATTACTAACAGATGCAGGTAAGACTCCACCAAAATTATTTGTATTGAGCTCCAAAAGCTCCAAGCTGGTGGCATTCACCAATGTGGTGAGATAGCTAAGGTCATCATCCTCCCCCTTCCCTAGATAATTGAAAGAAACTAAAAACTCTCTGCAGATTCTATGAAGATCCCAACCGGGTTATCCTCTAAAGGGGTCGGGGCTGGTCGGGTCATTGGATTAGAAATAGGAAGGTTTTTTAAAAAAAATTAGGGTAATTTGGGTCAATTTTGGGGATTCCATTTAATGAGGGGTAATTTTGATGAAATTAGTGACGGGAGGGGTAAATTTAACTTCATTTTAACGGCGAGGGTAAAGTCAAACAATAAACCAAAGTTGAAGGTTAATTTTGACCCTTTTCCCTATTTTATTTCTTTTCTTTTATAACACTTTTTTTAATTTCTTTTAAAAAACTTAGATCCTTATTAAAATAATTTTTTTTTAAATCGTTTTCCTGTTTTTTTTCCTTTTAAAATCACTTTAACTAATAAAAATGTAGGAAATATTAGGGGTGTCAATGGAACGGTTCGATCAGTTATTTTTAAAAAATTTATCATCCCATTTTTTTGGGTTTTTATAATGTATAACCAATTATTGTATCGTTTGATAGAGTATCTATTATAGTATCATTTAATTTTAAACCTAATTAATTAAAGAGCAAAAATCCAAAGTCGCAGTCACTAGAGGCCTAAGACCTAGGTTATATTTATATTTGAAAAATATTATAAAATGTATAAAATATATTTATAGGCACGTAAATTTATTCGGTTTGGTTAGGGAGTTTTTCAGTTTTTTCATAAATTAAAAAGACCATCACAATCTTTTCGGACGGTTATACACTTAAATAAAAGTTCATGGTTTTATTGAAAAAATGACATAAATCGATTCGGTTCGGTTAGGTTTGGTTAATAGGTCGGTTCGGTCGGTTTTTTCATGTTCTTTTGACACCCCTAGGAAATACGTTTTTTCTTCTTAATCTCATTTTATCAATTAAAATAGAATAACTTTATGTACTCCTTTAACGAATAATATATTATCGTAACTCCGGTATATAAGATCATAGTAAATTCATCATTAATTTTTATTTAGATAACAATAAAAATAATTATAATAAAATAAGAAATATTTTTATTTTTTAATTAAAATAGGATAAAAATTAGCTAATAAAAATAATATTAGACAAAGAATGTGTTCAAAGAAAATAAATAATATATTTATTTGGGAAAATTGCATTTTGGATCATTAAGTAACAATAAGAACATTTTTGGACTAAAATGTTGACGACAAAGATATTTTTTGACCAAACTATGAAGACAATAACTATAAATTTTGCAATAACTTATGATTTGTGAAGTTGAATTTATAACAATTTGACTTAATTGCTGTGAAGTTTCTCACCAATTATATAGGCATATTATGAGAATCTATATAATCCTTTTTGGAGCATTCATCCTTTGAAGTTTGAACACAATATATAACTCTACATTATATTGAGCTTCAAATGTGTTTGTTCTTTTTTTTCTTATTCCGGTAAATCTTTGTGAAATAACTCTAATAAGAAGAAATAAGAAGGCCTTGAGCCTCGTGGTCTAACCCTAAACACTCTAAGATCCTTTTTCGAACTTGCTCCCATTTCGAGTCAAGAAAAAAAATGGTTTGAATCACGTAATTCTTGGTCTATGAAACTATCTTGTTAGGTGCATCATTTTATTTTTCAATTAAGGCCGAGCCTAATTCTATGCTCGAGAAATAACTGTCTATACACCGAATAAGGAATGTATTATTTTTCATTTAACCAATATTCTGCCCCTTTGGTTTTTTTGAGAAAAAAAAATTGATGATACAACTAGTAATATTGTGTATTATAGAATTGTGGAGGTTGCAATATGCTTGCTAAATTTTGGTTGTTCAAAAGATAAAAACAGCAGTTGTCTTCATGCACTAAAATGATAGTTTGGTGCACTAAACTTTCACTATGCCGGATTCGAAGAGGGGCTGGACTACAAGGTCTATTGTACGCAGTCTTATCGACATTTATTTTTATGTAATTTGTTGTGAATTGATGAACATGGAGTGATTCATGTTTTGTTTGGTATTCATTTGTGAAACAAGACAATTAATATTAGGGTAAATGGTCTGATATATCCCTTGACTTCTATTATTTAGAGTTGATATACACCTCGAGTCAAAGTGGCTCATATATACCCTTAGCTTTATACAAATGACTCAATATACCCTTACCATTACAAAAAGAGCTCACATATACCCTTCATCTAACAGAAGTGAAAAAAGTAGTTTTAAATTTATTTATTTTTACTTTAAATTCTAAAAAATTCATGTAGGGATATATATATATATGATCCTTCTAGCAAAGTTCAAGGTTATTTCAATATTTTTAATACAAATATTATTTTTTGACTTATTTGATTATCATTATTCGAGTTTCTTATACTTTTTTTGTCCTTTCATTTTTAGTGTAAAGAAAAAATTTAAAACTATTTTTTTGCGGTTATATTGTAATTTAATTTTTGTATTTGTAAAAATAAAATAAAATAATGGGGCATCTATAATAAATTTTACAAGAAAATTAGTGAAACATAAATAAATTTGACCATCAAAATAATAAATTTAAATTAGTCGTTGAAATAAAAAAGTAAAAAAATACATGATAGGAGGATCAAATATACCCCGTAAGGATTATATTTTTTCAAAAAAATAATTAAAAATTAAATTTAAATTAATGTTTTCACTTCTGTTAGAAGAAAAGGGTATATGTGAGTTGTTTGTATAACAATAGACATATATATGAGTCACTTTCATAACGAAGGGTATATCAACTATAAATGACAAAGTTGAGGGTTATATCAGACCCTTTCCCCCTAATATTATATGCTTCACATTTAATTGTCTTTCGGAAACAATCTCTCTGCCTACATAAAGTAGGGGTAAGGTTGATGTACTCTCTATCCTCCTCAAATCCCACCTATGAGATTACATTGAGTACGTAATATGTTGTTGTTGTTGATGTTGTATGCTTGACATTTAATTCTTTATTTCATTCTCTCCGGTTTCTTTGTTTTAAAAAAAAATGAATTGTGATGATTTATTATTAAGAAGATTCTTTGTTTGAATCTAGCTGCATTTTAGAGAAACTTTGGTCTGTAAACAAACAGACATATAATTCACACGTTACGTAGAATCTAAGTTGCTCGGGCTCTTCATTTTTGGTGTTGCACCCATATTGTCGACACGATATGGGTGTGGGTATGGGATCCATGTCCGATTTGGTCAACCTATTTTGGATACTTTGACCAAAATCAATAGAGAAAGTCTGAACAATTTTAATGATTGATTTAATCTATACAAAAGCTAAGTTGAAATTGAAGGAAATGGAATACCTTTTAATTTTTATATAGAAATTTCTATGTCACTCCTTTTCCTTTGATTTCCTTCCAGGATTCTCCTCAAGTTCTCCACATAATATTTCATAATTTAGATTTTAAAACTCTATTTTTAGATAATTTAATCATTTAATCCCTGCATCCATATCCATACATGGAGCCATATCTCTAAATCTTAAAAATTGAATTATGAAGGATCCGACCTTTAGATCCGCACCCCTATTGTACACCCGAGTCCAAGCAACTTAGCGTAGATATAGTTGAGGTGTGTGCAAGGTGACTTGGCACCACAGTTATATAAAAAAAAAAGGACTCACAATTGACGTTCAACTTTGCTGTTTTAAGGATGATTTTAATTTTAAATCCAGAACTTTAAAATGATATTAACTGTCAGGAAGACTAGAATCTGTCTTTGTTAGTGTGTTAAGTTGAGAATTAAGGCAGTCTTAGTGTGTGTTTGGCATGGAGGATAACATTTTCTAAAAAATGTTTTTCATTTTTCTCATGTTTGGTTGGCTTAAATGCTTGAAAAATGTTTTCCAAATTATAGTATATATTTTTGAATGAATTAATTATTTTATAATTAAGTTAAGAATAAGAAGCTCACTAATTCATCATATTTAATTATTAGCCGAGTTTACTGGATTTGATCAATTTGGCTATGCCCTTAATTTCAATGGGCTATAATTGCAATTTAGTCAATCCTTACCTCCAATTTTACGTCAGTTTGGGGCCCTTTTCCTCTCATACAATTCCAATTCTCAGCCCAACAACAATTACAAAACAGACCCGGCCCACCAATTCTCTTCACAAAAATATCCAATACAGTATAAGACCTCATTTGTTTTCATTAAGATTAAGACGTCTAAATCTGAATACACATCTGAATATTAAAATGTGCATTAGGATCTAGATGTATAAATCTAAATACGCATCTGAATATTTAGATGTTGTCTCTGAATTTGAACATTGAATTATTAGGATTGTTTGTTTTCAATATCTGAATGTGCATATGAAATTAAGCACTATATCAATAAAATATTATACAACCCTCATTTTAGTAAAATATATTTATAATATTTTGAATATTTTTATTGTTACAATGTAAAATAGTTTACATAGAGTAGTAATATATTGTTTATAAAAATATTTTATTTTATAATAGACATTTGTTATTGTTATCGATCAAATAATTAATACTTTCTTATTTTCTGGAACCGTGCTAAATATTATACCATGGGAGTGCTTATCAATTGAAATATATTGATTAATTTATGAAAGTAAAAGGTGTATATCATATCATATATCATCATATATATTACAAAAAGTGGAAAGCTCAAAAGATGAAAAGTTAGATTACCATTTTATCTCTAGGCTAAATTAAACATCTAATTAATTAAATATTAAATGATAATATTTTAATTATTATAAATTATTGGTTATTTATTATAAAGACAATGAAAGAATCATTATATTTATTTTAATAGTATTTGACCATTCAATTTTTCATGTGACTTTTCATGTTTCCGTATTTTTTCGGAAGCTCTAAAGATGAAAAGTTAAATTCATTTTACCACTAGAATAAATTGAACATTCTAATTAACCAAATATTAAATAATAATATTTCAATTATTATTTGAATTGTTAGTTATTTATTATAAAGATAATGAAAGAATTATTATATTTATTTTACCCTGGGCTAGATTAAACATTCTAATTAATTAAATATTAATTAATAATATTTTAATTATTATTTGAATTGTTAGTGATTTATTATAAAAATAATGAAAGAATCATTATATTTATTTTAATAGTTTTTGACCTTTCAATTTTCTATGTGACTTTTCATGTTTCCGTAATTTTTCAGAAGCTCCAAAGATGAAAAGTTAGATTCATTTTACCCCTAGGCTAAATTAAACATTCTAATTAACCAAATATTAAATAATAATATGTTAATTATTATTTGAATTGTTAGTTATTTATTATAAACACAATGAAGGAATTATTATATTTATTTTACCTCTAGGATAAATTAAACATTCTAATTAATTAAATATCAATTAATAATATTTTAATTATTATTTGAATTGTTAGTTATTTATTATAAAGATAATTAAAGAATCATTATATTTATTTTAATAGTATTTGACTTTTCAATTTTCTATGTAACTTTTCATGTTTTCGTAATTTTTGTCTTATAAATTTAGCTTTTTCAAGAAAGACTTTTATTTACTACTCAGACAATTCTTGAGTGTAGGAGCTCTAAACATTTGAAATAGTGTCACAATTTGTGGTGAAAGTTGTGAGATCCCCTTATACAGTCATAAGAATAGATAAGAACTCAACTATTGAAGTGTCGGAACTTGGTGTGTTAGTTTTAGACTTATTTGTTGTAATTAGAATTATAATAAGATTTTTCTATCTCTCCATATAGTTGAATTGTTGTTTTGTTAGCAACTTGCTTTAATTTCAGATTTTTATTTTGTATGCTCAAATATTCAGTTTTCATTATAGAGACAAAAGCAAGAAAAAAAAGAAGCCTAATTGTCTTGCTCATGTGTATTTTTGTTTTTGTTTTTTGTACTTATAATTTTACATATACATTAACTTTCATCTTTACGAATGAATGTGATAAATTGTTTACTCTTTTTTGTTTTGGAAAAAAAGAAGAAGAAGGTGAAACATATAACATTAGATTAATGGTGGATAAGTTACGTATGAAGAGAAAATTAAATTCTATATAAAAATAGTAGTTATGTTCATAAATATATTGATTTTCAAAATATAAATAATAAGAACTTTTACACCTTAGTTTTAAATATTTATAATTAACTAATTAGTTTAAAGTATTTGTGGATAAAAAATTAATATAATATTTTGAACATATTCATTATAATTATCAGGAGATTCAAAAGACAAAGTAAAAAAGTTGAAAGGTTTTGTTTTTCTTTCACTCAAAGTTAATCTTACATCATTTTTGGTACAGAAAGTAAATAATCTCCTCTCAAGCTTTTAATTGAAGAAACATTAATATTGCACTACGATTTGCAGAGGATAAATCTCATGCAATCTTTTGATCTTCTAACATTATTCTACCAACAAAAAGGAACTTTTAATACTATCGAGAAATTTAATTTAGATAGTTGTTATCTTTTCTTTTTTTGCCATACAAGCTTATTTTTTAACTTATAAATATAGTTTATTTTATTAACTTCTTATATTATTATCTCAGTACATTCACTTGGAGGTGATGAAATTGGTGTGTCACAATTAGTAATAACACAAAGTAAGAAACCTCATTAGACATATTTTATAAAAAAGAACTCAAATCATATGTTTTAATAGTATTTATTTTTTTAAGAAATAATATACTCATTAATACGGGTTATACGTGCAAATAAAATGTTATAAAAATATTTCATTATTTAATTTAAATGTTAAATTGTATCATTTTAATAAAAATGTTAATGATTTTTGCACTTAGATTAATTCCTAATTAAAATATCCAATTTAATAATATTTATCATCTATAATCTATATGTATATTTAATTTAATCATCATCATATCATATTATCATTATATTATATTATAAGCTCCAAAGATGAAAAGTTTGATTACCATTTTACCCCTAGGCTAAATTAAACATCTAATTAATTAAATATTAAATGATGATATTTTAATTATTATAAATTGTTAGTTATTTATTATAAAGACAATGAAAGAATCATTATATTTATTTTAATAGTATTTGACCATTCAATTTTTCATGTGACTTTTCATGTTTTATTTAATTAATTAAATAGTAAAAATAAAATTATAATTCACCCAGGGCTTAAATGCCTGTTTCAGGTTCAAAAACAAAATTCTATGTGTTTAGATAAACAAAATGTCAAAACATTTCAAATTCTTGGCTACTTTAATTTAGAGACAATGAATATTTAAAGTAGACTGCTTTTTTTAAATGTTGTCATACTAAATGTTAATAATAGCTAAAATAATGATAGGAAATAATATTTTCTCTTATTTTACAAGCTTTTCAAAATTAGTTTATATATTTATAAATAATGAAAAAATAAATAATAGAGGTATAATTTAATAAAATAATTACTATAAAAATTTGCAGTAGCTTATGACTCTATATGATTTTCAATAGCACTAATATCATAAGTTCAAAAATACTTTAAAGAGATAAAAATAATTTCAGAAACAGTCTTTTTCACTACCCAATTAACTACACATAGATACAATGTATACTATTTATTTATGTCATTTATTCAATTAATAAATTTATATTATCTTGAGCTCGTAGCTATAATTTTTTTGCAAAAATTGAAGAGGTGTCTTTTCATTATTTCATACAAATTATTATATTTGATATATCATCTCACACTTTTGCATTACTCTTCTTTTACCCAACATACTTCCTTATTCATGTTTAGGTAGATATATTCTACTGATTTTTTCTTCTCTTCCTCTTATTACAATTTTACATTTTTCATTTCAATTTATTGATACTATTTTTCCTAATTTTGTCTTTCCCTTTTTAATAGAAGTTGTTGTGTGCAATCCATATTATAATGCAAAAAGGAAAATTGATTTTATAGTGTTTTAAAAAATATAGATATTATTGTTGTTATGCATTTCAAGTTTTCTTTATATATACATTGTTGAATGTTGATGTATATATTGTAAGTTTCTCAATAAATTGCAAAGATTATTCTGAGGTATGATTGATTAAACTCATTAGAAATAAATATTCTTATTATGCTTATAGTTTGAAATTTGAGTGTATCTGCTTTGATTTCTTTATCTTATACATGTTTTTCAATTTATATTGCAATCAAATATTTTAAAAAAAATAATATTTATACATAAATTTATAACTATAGACATATATTATGCAAGCATATCATATGGGATATACGTACAACGCGCGTGTCTAGATACTAATTAAGTTAATAAAAACAAAGAAAATTATAAAGGTAAGCATATAATTAACATTAACTAAATAAGAAAACAACCTAACTTTTATGACTTGTTGTGATATAGTTGAATTAAGTTAGGAGTCTTATTTTTGAGTCTGAATAGTGTTAAGATTGTGTTACAATTTTGACTCATTCACATCAATTTAAACTTATTAAAAGACTTGTAAGGAAATAAAACAAACAAACTTAATATACAATTATGATTCAATCTAAAAAAACAAAAACACTTAATGAGACAATTTGAATGATTAAGATCCAGACCCAATGAGGCCCAAGTCTTCCTCTTCTCTCACGCTGCAAACCCAGCAAACCAAACCCATCGCGCTTCGTCCTCTTCTCTCTACCTTATCCTTCCGTACGAAAAGCATTCTCAAATTTACAAGCGTGTTGATCCTTCGTCCTTTTGCTCAGAAATCAACGGATGCATTGAGAATTGGTACTACTCGACCGCTCCTCAAACCTTATCTCTTTAATTCGAATTTTGAATTTCAAAATTCTTCCGACCTCACCCGTTCCCCTTTTCAATTCCCATTTTTTCCCTATATATACCCTACCCTATTGGAAAGGGATTCTTTGGAGGCAGAAAATTTCTCGACCAAAAACAGAGGTCTGGAAACGAAATTCTTATAGGAGATTTATAAACATTTCATTCAAGGGTGAAAGGGAAGTAAATTTACAGGTCTCGGCAGCCGAAAAGCGGGCTGCCTATATACACTGATGTGTACATGGACGAAAAAGGGGCAAGAAAAGCCCAAGTGCAACAGCAGTCCAAAAGAGGACTAAAATGGACAGGTTTCAGAACGCAAATGGGTTTAAAAAGGCCCAAATCGTACCTTGTTAATATTTAAGACAGGTGGAAAATGGGGCCAGGCCCAAATGGAAATGCATCAAATAGTCTAAAAAGACTGAGTTACTTCAGATTAGGACCGGAGGAAACAAATTTGGGCCTGCCAGCCTAATAGTTTGAAATTTCGGCAAGGGCCCAAGTTTCTGATTTTCTTCTCCCTTTATTATTGTATTTGATTATTTCTTGTTTAACTAATTTTATTTGTGTGGTTTAAATTTAATTAAATCCCCTTAAGGTTGAACCATTTTGGCTATTTTAATTTATTACATGTGAATGATTTTATTTAATCAACTTTTATTTTATTTTACTTAGTCATTTTGATAAACTTTACTCTCTTTTCATATTACTTAAAATACCTATAAGTTAATTTCTTTTCAAATAGTTTTTGAATATTTTTATTTACTTTAAGTATTTCTCTCAAAAGTTAGACTTTTATTCAAGTAGTAGGTTAACCGCGTGTTAGTGGACACTTCAAGTGCTTAACACTATCTTGAAGTGTAAATTGAACCCCGAACCCTTTTGATATTTTCATAATGATTTTTCTATTTAAGTCATTTGAAAATTATAAATTTTCTTGATTTTCTTAAAAAGTTAAATTGATTTTTCAAAAATAAGTCTTATATTCTTTTTTCGTAAAACACTCTCAAAAAATTGCTTCTGAAAAATAAGTCCATTTTAAAAAAAAATTACGCCACTCCCCCCAACCCCCATCCAGGCCATCCCTGTCAATCTTTTTTCCTTAAAAAATAGTTTTGGAAAATATTTCAATTTTTTTATTTTTTATTTTTACACCACCCCCTATCCCTAACCCCCCCCCTAGGCCATCCCCGTAAAAAAATAAATTAAGAAAAAATTATCTTTGGGAAATATTTCAAATTTAAACAATTCTACTTCTTATGCCGCCACACGTCAAATTTTTTTCTTTTAAAAAACAATTGTTTTTGTAAACTATTTCACATTTTAATTTTTTATATTTTTTATGCCCCACCCCCACCCAGGCCATCCCGTCAAATTTTTTTTTACAAAAAAAATTGTATTTGAAGAATATTTCAAATTTTAATAAAAATTATTTCTTATGCCACCCTTGTCCCCTATCCCCTATACCCTTCCCCCCCCCCCCAAGTCAAATTTCTTTTTTTTTTAAAAAGTGTTTTTGAATAAAAAATTCTTGGGTCAGGTCCTGAGATGAAAGCCTGGGTCAGGTGCTGGGCCAAATCTCATGATCGGATTTTGCAACGGTCATCGAGGTCTTGTCCTAGTTTGGGTGTCGGGGTTGGGTCCTAGATTAATTATTGGGATTGATTTTTGGATCAGAAAATAGTTTCTGAAAGATTATTTTTTTGTCTCAAGCAAAAAAAAGAAGATATTTTCTGAAAAATATTTTTCATTCACCAATCAAACATTAAAAAATATTTTCCAGAAAATATTTTCTACTCATCAGCCAAACATGAAAAAATATGTTAAAATCCACATAAAATATTTTCTATGGAAAATATTTTCCTGCATACCAAACACACTCTTAAAGGAAAAGATACCCGACTTTTTAACAAAGTAATGCTATAAAATCTTGTAGCTTTTGTAGAAACTTATTGAAGTGCAAGTTTATGTATATATGGTCCAACGTAACTGGAGAAGAATTGGCATTGGGGACACCTTTAAAACTTAATGCACTTTATGCCCATTTAATTTATTTTTTCTTTATTTTCTAGGGTTGGGCTTTTTAAAAAGGAAAAAGTGTGGGGTCATGGGTCTCTTTGGCTTTTTTAAAACTTGTGGTATATTTGTGAATGTGGGGTCATGAGCTTATTTATTGTTTTTAAAACTTGGGGAAAAACTATAACACTACAAAAATATATTATAATCCCAATACATTTTTTAAAATATTATATTCTGATAAAATATTATTTGTTTATGAAAATCGAAGCGACGTTTCTTCTTCTCCAAGTGCAATGTCCCGCTTTTCATCTTCATCTTCCCCATAAACTTCTCTTTCAGTGTAATCATATGCTACTCTTCCCCATACACTTCTCTTCCATTAACTTATACAAACTTTTCTCACTTTTCATTGTCCTAAACCCCTCTCAAATCGTCATTTGTTTTTTTCAAGCTTCTTCTCTAAGTTCAAAGCTTTCATCTTTGGTAAGTTGATTCTTCTTTAATGGTGTTTTTCGGTACTTTTTAGCCGTATTTGGTTGCTTATTTGGTTATAGTAGTGTAATGATTTAATGACTCCTTTTTCTGGACTGTTTTTCTTCATTTTCTTGTTTAGGATGAATTGTTTCGTCGTATTCCATGAATATTTGTGGTCTCTAATGTCATTTTCATTTGGTTATAAATATTTGACCCTATTTGGTTGGGATCTCTATCTGGTTGCTTATTTTTTTTAAATTTTTTTTATGTTTATCTCGCCTATTGATTTTGAAATTTTTACTAAACTTTGATCTACTTTAGTGGCGTTTCTGTCAATCGCATTGTTGATTTCTGTTGGATCTGCTATTTATTTTGCATGTTTTATTGGAGGTTTACTGTGGCTATGTTAATAAACTAGTGGTCGATATATATGTTGTTGCTTGTAGATTATAAAGTATGGCTAAAACTAGAGGTGGAAACACTAAACCATATGTTCATGTTGCTCTTAGAAGTAAGAAACAAAAAGCTGGAGAAGTTTTGAAAACTTGTAAGAAGAAAAAAATTGTAGTCAAAGAATCCGAGCCTGATTCAATTTCTGAAATAATGGCGGAGATTGACAACTACCAAGATAGTAGTGCTGATGCTAGTAATAATGTTGAGAGTAGTGAAGGAGAAAGTGATAGCGAGGAGAGTAGTAGAGACACTAGTCGAGATGAGGATGATCCTCTATCCTTGCCAATTTGTGCAAGAGATATCTCAAGTGAGTTGTATGGCCTAGCGACGTGGTTAGATGAATTAGGATCATTTCCAGCAAAGATCTTTGTAAGATCAAGGATGACAGTTTATCGTGTGTTTCGGAAAACTCTGATTCAACAAAAACTTTATAATGAATTTAAGGGTACTTGTTTTGGACATTTGAGGCACATTCCGGATTATTTTAAGTTCAATGGACAAATTGTCCATTATATGTTGTTGCGACGTGTCAGAAATGACAAAAAATTGCATGAAATGTGGTTTTGTGTGAATGATAAGCCTGCATGTTTTGGCTTACAAGAATTTACATTGATTACGGGGCTGAATTGCTCAGCATACCCCGTGAATCAAAACTGAACAAAGTTCTTAAAAAAGGTGAGAATTTTCATTTCAAGGTGACAAGGAACAAGAATATCACTGGTGCAAAGTTGATGAGATTAATAAGTAGTAACAAATTAAATAAGGACCAGAAATTGAAGTGCTATTTAGTTTGGTTCGTCCACTTGATATTGCTTGCCCATGATCGATCTAAGATTGTGGATTCAAACCATATCAAGATGGTAGATGATTTGGATTTCTTCAAAAGTTATCTATGGGGAAAACAGTCTTTTGATTTAACATTTACATATCTGAAGAATCAAATTAATTTGAGGAAGAAGGGGGAAATGTATAATGAAAAGAAGAATGCATGTTACGCTCTGTATGGC
Organism: Solanum bukasovii; assembly: GCA_029582585.1. Classification (NCBI taxonomy): domain Eukaryota; kingdom Viridiplantae; phylum Streptophyta; class Magnoliopsida; order Solanales; family Solanaceae; genus Solanum; species Solanum bukasovii. Next base: position 29,432 of record JAJOOI010012178.1, read on the forward strand.
TTTCCTTGGGCATTTATGGTAATCATTATCAACTATTTTGTCGATTTATGATATACTCTTATTTATTTGTGTAGTACTTCATAGCCTTTATTTATTTGTTTGTTCTTTATATGGATTTCAGGTTTGGATATATGAGGTTTTTCCATATCTTGGAAAGTATGCTGGGACGTCTTTGGATACTCCACTGCCCATTCTCCGTTTACTGAGATGGTACACATCAAAGAACGATGATATAGTTGAAAGTGATCCATTTAAGTACAAGGGGAGAAGTACGAAGGTATATATTTATTTGCTATTATCTAACAATAATTTTAAATTAGTGAATATTGTGTAATATTGTTTAGATTGTGCACCCATACGTCATCCCTAATGTTTGTGAGATGGGATAGAATTATATGAAAATATTTAAGCCATATACGGATGAAGTGAAGGATGCGGTCATCGATGTATTGAAGTCCCAATTGAAAGGTGTGACCGTCCTCACTGTAGGTGATGAACATTTGGGTGATCACAATATACCTTGTGTGAATTATGTTTCTAGTAGACAGAAAAATGTACCGAGTACTTCTAATGATGGAAATTTGGAAAATCTGAGTAATCGTGTCTTATCCCTTAAACAATCAATGGTGGAATTTGTTGCTTATGTACGGGAAGAAAAATTGAGGAGAATTGAAAAGAATAAAAAAAAATATAAGAGAAAGGTAAATTAGTGTATATATTTATTGTTAGTGTCAAGTAATTTATTCCTATAATTTTTGTCAAAGTAATATAGTACACGTGAACATTACAACAGATAATGAATACCTTGTAGCAGTTGATGAAGACTTTGCTGCAATTGATAAATACTTTACGGATGGAGTTGATGAAATGACAGTTGATGTTGTTGACAAAGTGACATGTGATCATGTTGACAAAGTGACAGGTGATGAAGTTGATGAAGTGGCAGTTGGTAGTGTGGCAGGTGATGATGTTGTTGATGAAGTGGCAGGTGCAGTTGATGATGTGGCAAGTGCAGTTGATCCAGTGGCAGTTGATGTTATTGATGAAGTGGCAGTGGTAGTTGATGTTATTGATGAAGTGACAGTGGCAAGATGTTGTGGCAGTTGATGATATGGCTGGTGCAGTTGATCCAGTGACAATTAATGTTGTTGAAGAAATGACAATTGATGAAGTGGCAGTTGGTGAAGTGGCAAGTGCAGTTGATCCAGTGGCAGCTGATGTTATTGATGAAGTGGCAAGTGGTGAAGTGGCAAGTGGTGAAGTGGCAGGTGCAGTTGATCCAGTGACAGTTGATGTTGTTGATGAAGTGGCAGAAGAGAAGAAGGAAGAAGAAAAAGAAGATGACAGTGTTGAAAATTCAATGGATGTGATGAGTATCGTTATGGAACTCAATGGTGAGATTAATGGTGACGAAGAAAACAATTGAAGTGGTTTTTGAAGTATTTGGCATTTTAAGACAATGATTTTTAAAGTATTTGGTATTTTAAGACAATGGTTGAATTGGTTTGTCGTTTTGTTGTTTTGAGGAGAAAATTGTACATATGAAAGATTATAGATGTTTTTGTATATGGTTAATGGTAGTTTTGAGAAACAATTTAAATGTTTTATTCTGAAGGGATTTTATGAATCTATATTTTAATAGTATGTGAATTTTGCTGAACATGTTTTATTAGTTTATATGTTTAATACTATAGATTGTTATCACTGTTGATTTATAACATTATCGATCAAAAATGAAAGATATAAGAGTGCAATAAATAGAGAGAAATACTTTCATTTATTCAGTCTACATTCCGGTTACACATTTTCAAAAAGCAAACATTAAAAATAAACCACACAATACAGTTTTTAGGTGTTTTTCTTTTTCTTCTACCAAAATCAACATTTCTTTAAGTTGATCTCTATCTCTTTTAGCATCTTTTAGCAACACTTTCAAGTGATTCCTCTGCTCTACGGCCTCTATTACGAAAGTCATTAGCAGATTCCTATTTTCTTTGGATTCCCGTAGCTTTGTTAATAATTCAAATTTGGCAACGCCTTGAAAATTTGATGTGCTACTCGTTGATGATTCATTTTCAAGCCACCTAAAAACTGAGCATATGCCAACTGCACAATTAAAGAATTGTCGACCTGGATTTGTATAGGTGTGTGACGTCCTCAACGTAGCTGGATTTCCACAATGACAATTGTAAGACTTTTTTGCTTTGGATGTTTGAGACATTGTAAAAATAGAGGTTTTTGATTTGTTTATGAGGGATTGCCTTCCTTTTATACTAAAAAAATAAGTAGATGTTACCGTTGAAAAAGTGGAATTTGAACTTTTGTTACCGTTGTAAAATTTGTATATGTAAATATTTACTGGTTATCAAAATATATAGACCCTTTATACAATCGATACATCTCTATGTGCGTGGTGTATGTATGACAATGAGATTTACACTCTGACATTAGTAAAATATATTCGGGTTTATATATCTATTTTAAAGCATTGTCGATACTTCACCTACTTGAATTGGACACTTATATATAGACCAAAACTAGTAGAATTTAGAAAAGAAAATAATTAATTAATAATAAATTATATTTTTGAAATTTATCCAATTAAATGAGTTTAAACAAGTCATATGATCATGTAAGAGTCCACATAAATTGGGTGTGGTGATTAGAGATGTATGAGGAAGAGTTGTGGTTATACAATCAACATCCTTAGAACAATATTTGAGAAAACATAAGTATGATGTAAGGATGTAACTTGTTATGTGTGGTTATACAATCAACATCTTTAGAACATAAGCATGTGATCACGTATGAGTCTACATAAATTGGGGTGACAATCAACAATGTGTGGTTAAACAAGTGATATCCTTACAACATATTTGTCACTCCCCGAGACTACCTCTGAGACGCGGACACGGGACCTAGGACTACAAGTGATCCCAAGCTAACCCTGCTGGCATGATCATGAGCATACTAAAGATAATAAACTGATGCGGAAGCTAAATCATAAATAAAAATGAAAAGATGGGGAATACCCATATACTATAACTGATGAGTTTAATACAAAGAAGATATTAACTCAATACTAAGTTGAATCTATCTATGTCTGAAAATAGCCTCTAACTGACTAGAAATGTTGGGACAGGCCCCAACTAAGTCTAGCAAAACTGAAACTAAAGGACTAAAAAT
>JAJOOI010012179.1:0-60945 GCA_029582585.1 Solanum bukasovii
TGAGTAACAATCCTTTCACTTTAGAGACACTTAGCAAGTGAGTAAACCTTTCACTTTACATTATACTACAATCATGAGAACTACCTTTCAATCATATAACAATCATACCATAATAAACATACATACTCCATATCTAATTCAAGTGTAGAGGGTTAAGGATGAGGAAACTAGGTTATCAACACCACAATAACATATTAGGTATAGCATCATTACAATCTAAGTAATTGACCTTTCATACTTGAGTTCAAAAGAGAACCAACCTTCATACCTTCTTGCCCTTCATGGGACATCCATACTTCAATTACAAAGTAATTCATCACCAATACATAATACAAGGTAATTCATGAAGTAATAACATAATCAGCATCAATATAAGCAATTGACATATTCCCTTCATAGCCTTCAAGCCTTCATTCAAAGACTCAGCTCTAATTTCATAGAAATTATACATAACCTAGGGTAGAATCATCATACAAACATGAATTACATATGATCACCTTCAATTCATAGCCTTCATTCAATATCCAACACAAACTAGGATTAAAATAAGGAAAAGAAGGAGAAACATGGGTCTCATGGGGAATTCTTCAAGAAACCACCAATTCAACATAAATTCATCCATAATTGTTCATATAACATCAATCAAAGTCAGTTTATAACATCAATTTCACTTTAGAAAGAAGACCCACGTTTTTGGATTGAAACCTAGAAATTGGAGATTTTGAAATTAATCTTGAAGGGGCCTCTTGGGGAAAGGAATCCCAAGAGTGATAAGCAACCATACCTTATCGACGAATTAACCATGAAAATCCGAGTTGAAACCTTGGAGAGTTGATCTTCTTCTTGAAGCTCCAATCTTCTTCAATGGAGTTCTTGAGAATAGAGAGAGACAGTAGAGAGAAGGAGGAACTTTAGGTTTAAATCTTTGGGGTTTTGTGTTTGAGTGATAAAAGTGAGGTAAATTGACTTAAAAATCATTATATACACGTCCCCTAAAGTACCCTAAATACCCCTCACTTAAATGGACCCTTTAATGAAGTAAAGATAGATTTCTGAATTTCTGCATTTTCGTCGCGGAACAAGTCTGCGACGCGGAACTGTTCCCTAAAGATATTTGGAATTAAATTTCGAGACAGTAGAGTCCACGACACGACCGCGTCACGAAAAAACTTTTTGATCCTTGGGGTCCGCGACGCGCCGTTGTTCCCTCCAAGAGCAATTTGCAAGCTGCCTTGGCAGCATGCTTGTCCAAGGTTGGGGTCTCCTTTGGGGGCCCTTAGGATGGTCCCGGTGCATCGTATTCGAATGTTTTGACCCTATAAACTAATATTTACCTATTTTAACAAGATTATACCATCATACCACACTCCCAAACCTGCCCAAAACCTAAGGACACACTAGAACACATTCTTCTCTAGTTTCCGAACGTCGTGATTGTTTCTTGACGTTTAGACTTCTACTCTTCCAAACCAAGCATTAGTTTAGGTTTATAAACATCATTTTAACTATTTTTAAGTCATTATACATAAGGTTAGTCTCTATCTTAAGTCATAAAACTTCTGGGGTGTTACAATACACACAAGCCATAAAGAGGGTGCACCATAAGGTACGGATGATCAATAATTACATTAGACATGCTTCAGTAACCCGGAGTACCTGAAAATTAGAGCTTAAGCCATGGTTTTTACGAGTGTAGCATTCTCAACCACCAATTACCCCTAAAATCACACAAATCAACACACAAATGCTAAATCATGCTCAATTTAAGGAGAGGCAAGTCAATGTCTACCTGTAAGCCGATCTCGCGCGCTCCAAATCACGTTGTCGGAGCCTTTCCCTTCTCTACGGCCTCAAAACGCTGCCACACTATCAAAAGTAGAATCACAACGATAATACGAGTGTTTTGACACCAAAATCATAATTGTCAGAGTTGGACCCAAAATTGATCCTAAAACGGGATTATGGGACCCACGATGGGAACCGTTAATTTGACATCTAAAAAAGGGTATAAATGCAATATGGAACTTGTAACCCAAAAATGGGGCATAATTCGAGGATCGGAGCGAAAGAAATTTGATCATGCAACAAAAATTCGATTTATGGGGAAAATCAATAAGAGGGAAGCCCCTTTGGGGCAGAAATTACCTCAAAACGTTGATTTCACACATCTCCGAGCACTCCACAGTGAACCTACAATCCACACGAATACCCAGCACTTTAAATCACCTAAATCGGAGCTCTATAGCTGAAGAACCTAAAACCTCCATTCAAGAGAAGATTCAAGAGGAGGGCAACAGCTAAAACCAAGAAAACACCTCAAATGAAGCTTCCGATCGAATCACTGCGTTCCGAGGGAAAAACCACACAATTTTGAGCTTCGAATCACTCAATTTGGAGCTCTATAGCTCAAGATATCGCATTTGAAAATGAGGGCTGAAAGCTGAAATGGGCTTTTAAAAGATGAATCGGGTCGCTAAAAAGTCAAACTTTAGTCGTTAAAAGCCCAAATTTGGGTCACTAAAAGGGCTGCACCAGATTTCAGCTTTTCCTATTTTTTTAAAGTCTCTGACGGGGTGCTTGGAATTCGTTCGGAATCCCGTATGTGCAAATGGACTATGCTACCCCAATAAATTCGATGTTCTGGACTCAGTGGTGCAGTCAGAGGTAATTTTGATTGAAAGTGGGTCCCACACTGAAATGTCATTTTTAGACAAATTCCATAAAGTGCCTCGGGATTAGACCGGAAGCCTCGAGAAGTGAATGAATGGTCGTTCTAGACCAAACTCAACCTTCCAGAACTAGACGAGCTGACATAATTTTCATCTAAGCGCGTTTTTCAAGAATGTTGACCAAAGTCAACCTTAGGCCAAATTTCGAAGTCTAAAATGCGAAATGATCCCAAACTCGCACTGAAGGCCTTGGGACTCATTCCGACCACTCTTCAAGCCTAATTTGTCCATTCTATAACTGATGGAACCATCAGAATTCCGTCCTGAGGTCGTTAACCTAATATTTTGACTAAAGTCAAGTTTTCAATGTTAAAAAGCTGCAAAACAGGGAAACCAACCTAAAACCCTAACATACGACCATGCGACTGAACAATCAGTGCTAGCAAGTCATTCTCTCAGGAAATGGTTCCTTTTAATTCTAGAGACCATGCGACCCAACAGTCGCTCTTTCAAGAATGACTTGGGGTTGGCTGGATATTATAGAAGGTTCGTAGAGGGGTTCTTAACTATTTCATCCCCTTTGACCAAGTTGACTCAGAAAAAGTAAAGTTTCAATAGTCTGAGGCTTGTGAGAAAAAATTTCAGGAATTGAAAAAGAGGTTGACTAATGCCCCATTATTGACCTTACCAGAAGGTACTCAAGGTTTTGTCGTATATTGTGATGCGTCTAGAGTTGGTTTGGGTTGTGTGTAGATGCAGAATGGCAAATTTATAACTTATGCCTCCACACAGCTTAAGGTTCACGAAGAGAATTATCCAACCCATGATCTAGAGTTGGTTGCCGTAGTATTTCCTTTTTAAAATATGGTACCATTATTTGTATTGTGTTCATGTAGACGTATTCACTGATCACAAGAGTCTTCAATATGTGTTTAGTTAGAAAGAGCTTAATCTCAGACAGAGGAGGTGGTTAGAGTTACTCAATGATTATGATATGAGTATCCTCTATCACCCAGGTAAGGCTAATGTTGTTGTTGATTCCTTGAGTAGGTTGTCTATAGGTAGTCCTACCCATGTTGAGGAAGATAAGAAGGAGTTATCTAAAGATGTGCATAGACTTGCACGATTAGGAGTTTGACTAATGGACTTCACAGAAGGAGGAATAGTGGTGATGAATGAGGCTGAATCAACATTAGTGTCTGAAGTTAAGGAGAAACAAGACCAAGACCCTATTTTTCTTGAATGGAAGGTAAATGTTCATAAGAAAAAAGTCGTGGCTTTTGAACAAGGGGAGATGGTGTATTGAGGTATCAAGGTAGGTTGTGTGTACCAAGGGTGGATGAACTCTAAGAAAGGATCATGGAGGAAGCTCATAGCTCTAGATATTCTATCCATTCGGGTTCCACAAAGATGTATCGTGACTTAAGAGAAGTTTATTGGTGGAGTAGTATGAAAAAGGGCATTGCAGAGTTTGTTGCTAAGTGCCCGAATTGCCAAAAAGTTAAGGTAAAGCATCAAATGCCCGGTGGTATGGCTCAGAATATAGAACTTCCAGAATGGAAGTGGGACATGATCAATATGGACTTAATCACAGGTTTACCAAGGTCTCGCAGGTAGTATGATTCTATTTAGGTGATTGTTGATAGAATGACGAAGTCAGCACAATTTTTGTCGGTAAAGACTACCCATTTGGTAGAAGATTATGCCAAGTTGTACATTCAAGAGGTAGTCAGACTTCATAAGGTTCCGATATCGATTTTATCAGATAGAGGTGCACAATTTACTGCACAGTTCTGAAAATCTTTTCAAAAAGGCTTGGATTCAAAAGTGAACTTAAGTACTGTTTTTCATCCTCAGACGGATGGTCAAGCAGAGCGCACTATTCAGACTTTAGTAGATATGCTGAGGGCCTATGCAATTTATTTCAAGGGGAATTGGGATAATCACCTACCTCTCATTGAGTTCGCTTACAACAATAATTACCACTCCAGCATGTAGATGGCTCCGTATGAAGCTCTTTATGGGAGAAGATGCAGATCTCCTATTGGATGGTTTGAAGTTGGTGAAGCTGGGTTGATAGGACCATACTTAGTTCATCAAGCTATGGATAAAGTGAAAGTCATTCAAGAGAGGTTCAAAACAGCGCAGAGTCGTCAAAAATCCTACACTAATGTTAGGAGAAGGGAGTTAGAGTTTGAAGTAGATGATTGGGTCTACTTGAAAGTTTCACCCATGAAGGGTGTTATGAGATTTGGTAAGAAGGGGAAGCTTAGTCCCCGGTATATTGTCCCTTACAGAATATCCAATAGGATTGGCAATGTAGCTTATGAGTTAGAGCTACCACAAGGGTTAGCAGCAGTTCATCCAGTGTTCCACATTTCAATGCTGAAAAAGGGTATGGGAGATCCTTCACTTATCATACCAACTGAAGATATTGGTATCAATGATAGCTTATCTGATGAGGAGATTCCTGTTCAGATTCTAGATCGCCAAGTTTGCAAGTTGAGGACTAAGGAAGTAGCATCAGTCAAAGTTTTTTGGAGGAATCAATTTGTTGAGGAAGCTACTTGGGAATCAGAGGAGGATATGAAAAAGAGACATCGACATCTCTTTGAGCCCGGATAAATTCAAGATCAAGGTACTAATTTTCTTCTTAGTATTCTTTAAATTGACAGGTTTAATGCATTAGATTTGTTTGTTGGGTGTTTTAGATGAATGCTAGATGTTACGCCCTTAGCCTACTAAGAATAATCTCATTCGAGGACGATTGTTTCCAAAGGGGAGATATAGTAACACCTCGCTATTTGAAAGAATTAGAAAGATCTAGAATTAGAAAGAGTCATTTTGGGAAAGAATGAAAAAAATCTAGAAATTGGTCAAGTTATCTTAAGTTTGAGTTTTAGGTCAACTTGAAATGACCATAACTCCTAGCTCAAGTTGAGTTAGGTGTGCTACCAGATACCATAGGAAAACTCTTTGAACTATCTTTCCAGTGCCACTGAGTTTTCTCAATTCAGAGTTCGTATGAGTGAGATATGTCCATTTGAAGTTGGGCTACCTAGATAAGGAAAGTCAAAAACCGGATTTTGGAAGGGTATTTTGGTCTTTTCCATACCCAATTAATTAATTTCTTTTATGGTAATTAAATTGGGGTCTAAACTGATTGAATTCATTTTACACTATTGAAATTGAGTTAGGGTTTTGAGAGACGAGAAAAGAAGAGGAGAAAAGAGAAGAAGAAGCCAGGAATCGTTAAGTTCTTGAAGTTAAGATCGTGTATTTCTTCAAGGGGTGATCCCTACAAGGTATGTGAGATCACATAGCGTTTGTTTAGTTCACCCACGCGCCTATCATGATTCAATTCAGCGTAATTGTGTTCTTGAAAGAAAAGATTATGAGTTATTGATGAAATTTGTTCTAGTTCTTGTGGGTTTTTGTTGTTCAAGTTGTTGAGAAGTTTCTTGAGTTTTAGTCATGAGATTAGGTGTTGTTTTGAGTATATTCTTACATATATTGGTTATGTAGTCGAATCTAAGTGTTTGGGAAAAGAACCAATTGAATCTAGAGGGTTTAGAGTTGAAAAACGAGCAAGAAAATTTGTCAAAAACCTGGAGAGAGGGCTGGGGCGCCGCACACTCAGAGCGCCCTAAAGGGAACACTAAAGTTTAGGCTCTGGGATGCCGCACCATCCAGTGTGCCCCAATCCACATTCTGAACTTTTTCCTCTGGCACCCCGCGCCACTTAGAGCGCCAGGGACGCCAGGTCTTCCACCTTTTCCCACTTCTTTCCGTTTGAGTTCCCTAGCAACGTACCTATTTTTCCTAATTGATTTCTATACTCTAAGGTACGTATAAACATCATGAAATCATCCATAAAACCTTAATCCATAATTCAATTCAAGGAAAGTTTAGAGTCGAGTCAAGAAATGTTCATACAGTGTTCCAAAAGTCTTTTACAAACGTTTTAACTTTGTTTTAAGGCTTGAGTTTTGAGTTGAGTAAAGAGTAAGATTACAGTTCATTTTCTTCAAAATATTATATGGGACCTAAGTATCCCCAAGAGTTTAAAATGTTCACAGTTAAACAAAAATGGAAACACCGATTTCCAAGAGAGCCTCTGAGCTACTTTGAGTAATCATCTCAAATCACAGAAAGAGTTTTTGTTTTTAAACATATGAGCTAAGTATATTTTGGGAGTAGTATTGAGCACCGATATGGGGATGAGTTCATAATAACTCAAGTCTCCATAAACCATGTAGCCATCGTGGGTAGAAAGGATCATACTGTTTAGATGATTCCTTAGTGCTTTTTAGCATAGACTAGTGGATCGACCTAGTTGAGGCGTTCTATATCACAACAAGGTATAGAACAGTTCTGGCAATGTTAGCGAGACGGTGTATAATCACTTTAGGTCATAGTGATGGTTGTCGGTTAGAGAAACTCCCACAATATTATATTACTTTATATGTAAACTGAATTGCTATTGTATTTCTTTAATACATTGAGTTGTCACCTACTATTTTAAATGCTTTGTATAAAATGCACCTTTATTGTTTTTTTACTTTGCATTTGAGTTGAGTATCCATGAGTTGAGTAAAGCTAAGGTAAGTGTTAGTTTCAGATTCCTTTCAAGGTTATGACATATTTAATTTTCCCCTTGCATGCTCGTACATTCAATGTACTTATGTCATTTGGCCTACATTATTTTATGATGCAGATACAGGTAACAAGGATGAACATCTAGTTGAGCACACAGAGCCAGTTGGTGAGCCTCCTTGCTTTTCGGAGGATTCCCTTTTTATTGCTTTGTTAGTCAGTTGTTAGGATGATCGGGGGTCTAGTCCCGATATCCTTCTTAGTATTTAGAGGCTTCATAGACAGTTAGATATGAGTTCTTTAGTCTTGTATTTCAGATGTTTTGCTAAAAGACTTGAGTTGCTACTTCGGTTAATTTGAATGTTTATCCTTAAACGTTCTAAGTTTATTTGAGACAGTTGGTTTAAAGTGCATTTGAATCCTTCTATTAATGCTTTAAGTCTTCCGCTATAAGTTAAGCCAGGCCAAGGGTTCGCTTGGGACCAACAATGGTTTTCGAGTGTCAGTCCCGCTCAGGGTGTAGACTCGGGGAGTGATGGACAAATGAAAATGAGAATTTATTTTAGTAATAACTGACAAGTAAAAGTGAAGAATGAATTGTTTATTTTGATTGATATTCAAATAGGATTACATTGTATTATTAAATATATTATTATATAAAAAAAAATAAAAACAAGATCATTTGGTCCTTACTATTATTTTACGAAAAATTATTTATCTACACATTTTTATTACTGTATTTTATATTATTTCCTACTATTTCAAAATATTATAAAAAATCCTCTTTTTCTTCTTAAACTCCACTCATCTGGATATATAAATTCTCAATTCCTAAATCCAAATTTCTTTCTTCCTATTTTTTCTCCTTCAATCTCTTCCTATTTTCACTCCCTCGATTTAAGTAGTTACTTCATTACAAATTTGAATTTCAAATTTTTTTCTCTCTCCGGTCAATCGATTTCATCTTCCTCAATAGGTAGTTTTTCTTCTTCTCCAACATACAGTTCATCACTTTTTGTTTTAGTTTTTCTTTTGATTTTTCATCTTTAACGTCCTAATACATATGGACGGTGCTCCTTCTTTTATGTCACGACCCAGACAATCATTATTGACACTCACACTAACCCTCCGGTGGGAGAACCACTAATACAACCCAACTAACCATAAAACTACACAACTAAATCAAACTAAGACATTTAAAGATACGGAAGTAGGTTTAAATGCTAAGGAAAAGAAATAGAGTTCCCATAAACACCAAAAGTCTAACAAAACCAATGCAGAAATAACGTCTAGACCGGAAAGTCAATGTACCAAATCTCTAACAAGAACCATAAGTCTAAACAAGAAGGAGTACAACCTCATACTAAACATAAGAAATCTAAAGAACTGGTCTAAGTCCAAAAATTTGGACATAAACAGAAAGAGAACTTATGGCATCCCGGAAGAACTGGCTCACCCTTGAATTTGATTGATCACTGATCTTCTAAACGAGGTTTGTCAATAGCCGCTTGAAGATGCCCTGTACTCAACAAAGAAAGAACAAGTGCAGTATCAGTACACAACTACAGTGTACTGGTAGGTTCATGCGGCTATCCACAAAGTGCAACATACATAAGACATTACAACTTAATAATAACATGCGTACACCAACATATACAATATCCATAATCATTTACGAACAACGTACGATTTCACAACTCTCAAGATATACAATTATGTCAAGTCAATAGTCCTCTCATGGAACCCACACCTAAACTGTTAGTGTACCGGTATGTGGTACCCATTCCAAGTTAGTTCATCGGATCATGACACCTGTTCCAATATTTATGTCAGTACGTAGCAACTGATCCCAGTTAGTTCGTCGGACCGCAACACCCGATCCATTCAATAAGCCACAATCACAAGCATATTCTTATAATCATACAATCAAGTCACGATTCATGGTATTCAATCATTCAACTATCCTCATTTACGATTTGTGTGATCAATAATGCAACATTCGCATACCTACATGCATCATAATGAAGCAAGAACAAACTTATATCACACAACATGAAATAACAACCATCACCTACCTCAAACAAACCTTGAATCCCTTAAGAATCTTGATTCTTCCCTTTCTGGATGCTTTCCGCTTCTTCTTGATCTACAAACAATCATAATAATACGGCAATCAATAAATGATGTCTAATTACCCTGATTAAAGTTAACACTATCAAGCCTATATTAAACCCATGATCTCAATATCCAAATTAGGGCTTTTTTCACCATCCAAACAGTTCCAATACCCTTCCCCATCAATAATCACCTAAGAAACTAAGTTCTACGGATCGAAAAATGGATTCGGGGAGTTAAAACCTTACATTTAGCCTCAGGAATGGTGGAAAATGGTAAAGAACTCGTCTGGAGTTATCTCCTAGCTCTAAAAGTCGAAAAGTGTAGAATAAAACGCTTTTGACGTTTATTTACGACTTAATTTGCGACTGGCCCGCTATTACAACATTCATCCCACCACAGGGGCCTCGCCCTTGCGGGAATAATCCCGCCTTAGCAGCTTGCACAGAAACAGAGAGCTAAATTATGAGTTTCAAACCCCTATTTGACAACACACCTTCAACCCATGACACTGAGAAACTACTCACTTGCGCTATAATCGATTTCGGAAGTTCTACTCGGTCGAATTCAGTTCCGTAAAGTCGTACAGGTTCCTTAACGTCTTAGCTATCTACTCATGTAATCAAAATCATAATTAGTTCACCAAATTGTTACCAGATTACCCTAGACCTTACTAACTCCGATTTCATCCAAATATGGACTAAGTTGGGAAATTCCAAGTTACTACGAAAAAAAATTAGGCCCAAAATTTGTTCTCGTTGTCTTTTCTATAACGGCGGGAACCAGTCGTTACAGTAGATACCAATCTACCCACCACTCGTCCCCAAGTGACAAACATAGGACAAATAGGCTAAAGAAAGAATGGAGTAGTACCTAAATCAAGGAACAACTAGGGATACTTGTTTTACATGTCCTTCTCGGTTTCCCATGTAGCTTCCTCAACTGTACGATGCTTCCATTGAACTTTCATGGACTGAATCTCCTTGGTCCTCATCTTCCAAACATCACGATCAAGAATGGCAATCGGTTCCTCCTCATACTGATGGTCCTTGTCTAACACAACTGAGTCCCATTTTATGATGTAATCCTTATCACCATGATATCTCTTCTATATTGTCACATGAAATATCGAATGAACTCCCGATAGATTAGGTGGTAAAGCCAATCTATAAGCCACTGTCCCTACACATTCACGAATCTCAAAGGGACCAATATATCGCAGACTTAGCTTTCCCTTCTTGCCGAATCTCATCACCCCTGTCATGGGTGATAATTTAAGAAGAACATTCTCACCAGCCTGAAATGCCATGTATCTTACCTTATGGTCTACATACTTCTTCAGCCTACTCTGGGCTGCTAAAATCTTAGCTTGAATACTCCTCACTTTATCTTGAGGATCCTTCACTAAATCAACCCCCAAAGGTTTCACATCTCCAGCCTCAAACCATTCTATGGGTGATCTACATCCCCTCCCATAAAGTGCCTCAAACGGCACCATATCTATGCAGGACTGATAACTATTATTATAGAAGAACTCACACAATGGTAAAAACTTATCCCAATGCAATCCAAAATCAATCACACATGCCCTCAACATGTCCTCTAACACTTGAATAGTACTCTCTAACGCCCCGTCCATTTGTGGATGGAAAGTTGTACTAAAATTGAGTTGTGTACCCAATTCCTCATGTAATTTCCTCCAAAACTTGGAGGTAAACTGTGTACGATGGTCTGAGATGATAGAGAGGGGCACCCCATGCAACCTCACTATCTCTTTCACATACACCTTAGCCAATTGTTCAGCATTATAATAAACTCTTACCGTAATAAAAGGGGATGACGTAGTCAATCTGTCAACCACTACCCAAATAGAATCAAATTTCCCCAAAGTCTTGGGAAGATCAACCACAAAATCCATGGCTATCCTTTCCCACTTTCATTCCGAAATTGGTATTCTCTTAAGCAAACCTACAGGCCTTTGATGTTGATAGTTTACTTGTTCGAAATTTTGACAATTAGCCACAAACTTTGCTATGTCTTTCTTCATGCCAGGCAACCAATAAATTTGCTTCAAATCTCGGTACATCTTGGTCACACCCGGATGAATGGAATATCGCGAACCATGAGATTCTGCCTTCAATTTCTTAATCAAGTAATCAACTCGAGGAACAAAAATCCTTCCTTTAAAACTGAGCACCCCTTCTGCATCAAGAATGGTCTCTTGTGCCTTACCAATCACAGTCCTCTTCTTAAGCTCGTTCAAATTTTCATTCTCACAATACTTGTCCTTGATCTTTTCAATGAACGTGGCCCAGACCTCAATGCTAGCCAACACCCCACCATTTTTTGAGATGCCCAACTACATGAATTTAGAATCCAATGTTTGGATTTCCTTAGCCAAAGGCCGTTTGGATACATTCAAACAAGCTAGACTACCCATACTCACCAGCTTTTGACTCAAAGCGTCTGCTACTACACTAGACTTACCCGGATGGTATTGAATGGTGAAATCATAATCGTTAAGTAGCTCAATCCACCTTCTCTGTCTCAAATTCAGATCATTATAAGTGAACACATGCTGCAAACTACGATGATCAGTATATACTTCACACTTGCCACCATAGAGGTAATGCCGCTAGATCTTAAGAGCAAACACTACCGCTGCTAACTCCAAATCATGTGTTGGCTAATTCCTCTCATCCACATTCAACTGTCATGATGCATAAGCTATAAAATTCTTATCCTGCATTAACACATCACCAAAACCAGAATGTGAAGCATCAAAATAAACAATAAAATCCTTACCTTCCACCGATAGTGCTAGAATAGGTGTTGTGGTCAAGTGAGTCTTGAGCTTTTGAAAGGTCTCCTCACATTTTTCCGTCCATTAAAATGGTATCTTCTTTTTGGTCAAATTTGTCAAGTGAGTGGCAATAGAAGCAAAGTTCTTCACAAATCGACGATAGTAGCTACGAGCCCCATAAAACTCCTAAGTTCAGTCATAGAGCTAGGCCGAACCCAATTCTTAACCGCCTCAATCTTTTGAGGATCTACCATTACCCCTTCTTTTGAAACTACATGCCCCAAATATGCAACCGAAGTAAACGAAAATTCACACTTAGAAAATTTTGCATACAACTTTTGTTTCCCAAGAACACCCAGAACAATACGAAGATTGTCGGCATGCTCTTCCTCACTTTTCGAATACACCAAAATGTCGCCAATAAAGACTATAACAAACAAATCAATAAATGGTTTGAACATCCCATTCATTAAACTCATAAAAGTTGTGGGCGCATTAGTCAACCTAAAAGATATAACTAGAAACTCATACTACCCATAACGGGTTCTAAACACTGTCTTGGGAACATCCTCATGCCTAATCTTTAACTGACGGTAAGCAGACCTTAGAAAAATCTTAGAGAAAATTGATGCACCTTGCAATTGGTCAAAGAGATCATCTATTTGAGGCAATGGGTACTTGTTTTGAATGGTGACCCTATTAAATTGCCGGTAATCTATGCACATCCTCATTCTACCATCATTTTTCTTAACAAATAAAATTGGAGCACCCTACGGGGAAGCACTAGGAAGAATAAATCCTTTATCAAGAAGTTCTTGGATTTGGGCCTTAAGCTCTCTTAATTGTGTCGGAGCCATACAATAGGGAAGGATAGAAATGGGATGAGTACCTGGTTCTAAATCAATGCAGAAATCTATATCTCTATCCAGAGGCATACCAGGCAAATTAGTAAGAAATACTTCTCTAAATTCTGACACCACAGGAATAGACTCAATAGAGGGAGATTCAACCTGGACATCCCGAATATGAGCCAAAAAAACCAAACAACCTTGCCCCACCAGTTTCCTAGCCCAAATAGAGGATATGATCTTACCTTGCTTAGGCTTGTAAACCCATTCCCACTCTAACTTTTCCCTTCCCATAATTTCTAGAGTCACATACTTAGTATTACAATTAAGCACATCATAATAGGGGGACAACCAAGTCATGCCTAAGATTATATCAAAGTCAATCATATCCAAAATCACCAAATCAGCCCAAGTCTGAAAACCCATAAACATAATAGGACAAGCACAATAGACATGGATGACTATGACAGACTCTCCAACTGGGGTAGAAACATGGATGGGTGCATCAAGTATATCACAAATCATAGCAAATTCTGAGGATAATAGCATGGATACATAAGAATAAGTAGAACCCGTATCAAATAACACATTAGCCATCCGATAACAGAAAAGAATAGTACAGGTGATCACTGTGTGAGATGGCTTTGCCTCGGTCTTGCCCGAAAAGGTGTAACACTAAACCCTGTCATCATGATGGGCGACTTCCCTGCCTAGCTGCATTGTACCTCTGCCTGCATTACCATTTCCCCTACCTCCGTGACCTCGCTGATTTCCTCTTCGCCCACCTTGTGGACTCCCTCAACCATTATTACCATTTCCTATGGGTACCACTGCTCTAATCGTCTGCTGCGTGAAATCTGACATGCGCGGACGAGGACAATCTCTCCTCATATGCCCAGGTTCTCCACAATTATAACAAGTACGATAAAAAAAATAGCCTGCTACCCGCCGAAGCTGTTGTTCCCTGGCTATCCTGAATCAAATTCTGAGGTGAAGTTCCGGAGTAATTACATGTAGAAGCGGGAATAGCGGATTGAATTGGCCGGGTTGCAAGTGTTGGCCTCTCTGAACCTCTGGAGTAAGAACCTTGAAAGTTGCATGAGTTCTTGGCTTTCTTAGCCAATGCCATAGCCTGACCATCTCGCCTCACCCCCTACACTTTCTTCACAAAATTTCTTACCTCATTGAAGCTTTTCCCTGCGGAGGTCATATGAATTGACAATACTTGCAATTCAAAATTTAGTCCCTTAACAAATAGGCGGATCCTCACTTCCTCAGTAGTCACCAATTGCATTATATATCTAGACAAAGCATGTAACTTGGCCTCATAAGCAGCCACAGACATACCACCTTGCTCCAAAGCCATGAACTCATCCTTCTTACGATCTCTCAAAGTCTGAGGTACATACTTCTCCAAGAATAGAGCATGAAACTGGGTCCAAGTGAGTGGAGGTAAAACTGAAGATCTGCATTCCACATAAGCTCTCCACCACTGCTTAGCCTCACCTTGAAGCTCAAAAGCCACAAACTCAACTCCATGTTGATGGACAATTCCCAACTTATGAAGCCTCTCATAGCAATCTAGGATGAACTCATACGCGTCCTCACTCTCAAAACCATGGAACACAGCTGGTTTCAACATCAAGAACTTAGTCAACATCTCATGTTCATTACCATTCATAACAGGACCCAACAAAGGACAGAAGAAAGCATCATTACCTACATTTCCTCCCACCTTGGGGAATGTCATAACAACAGGGGGATTGGCGGGAGCTTGAGTTTCTTGAATAGAAGGAAGCACTCCAGGACCAACCAATCCTTTCAAGAACGACGTAATATGTTGAGCTAACACTGTGTCTAAGGGAGGAATACCTGTAGTCTCAGCATGTACCTCTTCCTCTTGTCAAACATTCTCCTTATTCTCAACCTCTATATTCTCCTATACCCCTTCATGATGCACATGAGGTGTCTCATTTTTGGGAGCATATTCAACTGGTGCTCAATCCCTAGTAGGCGCCACTCTTTATCGGCCTCTACCCCTAGCTCTTCCTCGACTGCAACCTCTTGCTGCAGATTTCTCAGCTGGAGTGTTGACTGGAGCTATGGGCCTGATGCCGTTGAACCTAGTGTTAACCATGCGCTGACAGAAGAGTGAAGGAGGTTAGATACCAACTGGAATCGAGTTATAGCACGAAAGGAGACAAGAGAAAACATAGAGATTTCCTAAAGCCCTATATCTTCTCGAAGAAAAGTACAGACGTCTCCGTACTGTTTCGCAAGACTTTACTAGACTCATTTTGGTACATCGAGATCAACGAACCAAGACTCTAATATCAACTTTGTCACGACCCAAACCATCGTTATTAGCACCCACACTAACCCTTCGGTGGGAGAACCACTAATACAACCCAACTAAACATAAACTACACAACTAAATCAAACTAAGGAATTTAAAGATTCGGAAGCAGGTTTAAATCCTAAGGAAAAGAAATAAAGTTCCCATAAAATCCAAAAGTCTAACAAAATCAATGCGGAAATAACGCCTAGAACCTGAAAGTCAGTGTACCAAAACTCTAACAAGAACCATAAGTCTAAACAAGAAGGGGTACAACCCCATGCTAAACATACGAAATCTAAAGAACTAGTCTATGTCCGAAAATGTGGACATAAACAAAAAGAAAACTAATGGCAGCCCGGAAGAACTGGCTCACCCTTGAATTCGATTGATGACTGATCTTCTAAGTGAGGTCTGTCAATAGCTGCTTGAAGATGCCCTGTACTGAACAAAGAAAGAGCAAGTGCAGTATCAGTACACGACAACAGTGTACTGGTAGGATTACGCAGCCATCCCACTAAGTGAAACATACATAAGCCATTACAACTTAATAATAACATGCATACACCAACATATACAATATCCATAATCATTTACGAACAACGTACAATTTCACAACTCTCAAGATATACAATTATGTCAAGTCAATGGTCCTCTCATGGAACCCACACCTAAACTGTTAGTGTACCGGTATGTGGTACCCATTCCAAGTTAGTTCATCGGACATGACACCTGTTCCAATATTTATGTGGGTACGTAGCAACTGATCCCAGTTAGTTCATCGAACCGCAACACCCGATCCATTCAATAAGCCACAATCACAAGCATATTCTTATAATCATACAATCAAGTCATGATTCATGGTATTCAATCATTCAACTATCCTCATTTACGATTTGTGTGATTAATAATGCAACATTCCCATACATACATGCATCATAATGAAGCAAGAACAAACATATATATCACACAACATGAAATTACAACCATCACCTACCTCAAACAAAGCTTGAATCCCCTAAGAAACTTGATTCTTCCCTTTCCAGATTCTTTTTGCTTGTTCTTGGTCAATAAACAATCATATTAAAACGGGAATCAATAAATGATGTCTAATTACCCATATTACAGTTAACACTACAAATCGTAGATTAAACCCATGATCCCAATATCAAAATTAGGGCTTTTTTCACCATCCAACTAGTTTCAAAACCCTTCCCCATCAATAATCACCCAAGAAACTATGTTCTACTGATCGAAACAATGGATTCGGGGAGTTAAAACATTTACCTTTAGCCTCAAGAAAGGTGAAAAATGGTCAAGAACTCGCCTAGAGTCGTCTCCTAGCTCTCAAAGTTGAAAAGTGCAGAATAAAATATTTTTGGGGTTTATTTCTGACTTAATTCGCGACTGGCCCGCTATGGCGGCATCCATCCCGCCATAGCGGTTGCGCCCTGGTGGGAATAATCCCTCATTAGTGGGTTGCACGAAAATAGAGAGCTAAATTATGAGTTTCAAACCCCCATTTCACAACACACCTTTAACCCATGACACTGAGAAACTACCTGCTTACGCTATGATCAATTTCGGGAGTTCTTTTCGCCCAAATTCAGTTTCAGAAAGTCGTACGGGTTCCTTAACGGCATAGCTATCTACTCATGTGATCAAAATCATTATTAGATAACCCAGTTGTTTCCAGATTTCCCTAGACCTTACTGACTCCGATTTCATCCAAATCTGGACTAGATTGGGAAATTCTAAGTTACTACGAAAAAGTTTTTCGGCCCAAATTTTTTCCTCGTTGGCTTTTCTATAACGATGGGAACCGGTCATTACATTTCAGTATTAGGATTGCCAAGTCAATTTCACCTAATATTGGTTACCAAATTAGTCAATGAAAGATGCATCTTTGACTTCAAAATCGACTGCAGAAGAATGCCCAAAAAAAGAGGGAGAAATGTCGAGTTGCTAGTGGCTCCGGTATAGGCTTTAGGTCGAAATCCATGGGTGATGCCATTGTTGAAAGTGAAAAAAAGTTGTGGGAGTTGGTACATAGCAAAGGAGAAAGTGTAGAGGGATTTCTGTTATCATTCAGATTGTTGATATTTTTTTTCTTGTTCATCTTTTTCTGATACATACGGGTTTAGATTTTTAATGTATATATTTGTTTTTATTTCTTAAATTAATGTATAATGTCTTCGTTTTAATATCATGATACATTACAATATCATCATGCACAATGTATCATGTTCATTAGTTTCGATATATAACCTTAATTTATTGAAACACAAATTAGTATGTATCGTGTTCATTGTTATGTACTTGGTACATAATTATTATAGATTTCGTTATGTTTTAACTCCAGACATACACTCAAACTCATTCAACTAGAAGGTTATGTATTTGTAGACATTATCAAATATATTGTTGATACATAAACACTAATATTTTATAACAATATCCATTTGTATCAATTCACTACCTAGCCATACTTTTTATCCGTTTATTTTTACTCGGAAAAAAAATTAGAGAATGTATTTTTCCTTCTTATTTCATGGTATTATATTCCTAAAATTAGGGATGCATATTATTCCATTCTATTGTTATTAGATATTCCTAAAATTATGAATTCAATTTTTTTTCTTATTTAATGATATATTTAAAACAGTGAATTTGATTATAATGTTTTCTTAAAATTAAGTATTTATTATTTTATTTTGTCCCTTTTTTATTTGGAGTAAGTATTAGTTAAAATGCTGCTTTTCAAAGAAAATTTTACCATTGATTTTTTTTTCATACGTATACAATTTATTAGGTAAATATAGACCAATGTATATCAGTACAAATGTATACTAATTTATTAGGTTAATAAGAACCGACGTATACCAATTTATTAAGTGAATACAGAAAAATGTATATAAATTTGTTGGGTGAATTAATTAGAAAACATATGCATTATATGCATGCAAACCCAACTTAAAACGATTTGAATAATAATCATAGGTGAATACGGACCAATGTATAACAATATAAATGTATACCAATTTAGTAGATGAATATAAATCAATAAATATCAATGCTAACATATATATACAAAATTTCTAGGTGAGTTTATTAGCATATGTATACATTATACATATGCCAACTCGATTCAAAATTTAAAAATAATTGCATTCGACAGACAATATAAAGATCCTTCCTCATTGTCATCGTCCTCACTTTCATCAACCTTTCGATTTTGAGCAACATTAACAGTAGCAATTTTTTTCCCTTCTCTTGATTTTGTTTTACCTCCTAAGCACTTTTCACTTCGAGTATGATACCGAAGTGTATTTGCAGTTAAAGAATTTGAAGTACTAGGTGAAGAATCAATATTGAAATTCGCATTCCGATTTTTTAACAAGAATCTTACGAGAAGTTTTCTTACCCATGAAACTAAACAAAAATCAAACCCCAAAACCTAAATTTCGCCCCAAAACCCCCTAGTTTCACAAGCCGAAATTAATAATTTATTGAACAAAAAAAATTCCAAGATTATGTATGAAAAAAATATTTAACTAAATAACAACAATTTTTATTAGATATGCATACCCAAAACAGATTAGGGAATTAAAGTTAAAATTTATGAATAGAGAAAATTTAGGAGAACAAAGTTTTAAAAGCATTTGAAGAATTTTTAAGAAAGAGAAAATGGAGAGAAAAAAAAGGTAAAACTTTACTTGTTGACATTTCTTGAAATCATATTTTAGAAGAGCTTGGAGCGGCGTCTAAATAATTCAAATTGTGTTTGGTTATAATTTTATAATTTTTTTCTTGAACAATAATTTAATTAAGAACGTTCATATAATATACTCAACAGAGGTTATGTGGCATTAATTATTTTTTGTAAAAATTAAATATTTTAATTTGGATACATCATAATTTATAAGATATTTAAACTTAATATTAAATAATTGGAATTTTATTATTATTTAGAATTTGTGAATATGTATAATACATCTTTCTTAAAAAATATTAGAAAATTCATAAAGTACAACACTAAATATTATTTTCACAAAATATGACGAAATTTTAAATTTATAGTGTCAATATTTTTTAAATTTTGATTAATCACATGTAGAGGACAATAACAATATGTAATGAAACACCTCGGATCTCAAAATGGAGAAAATCCTAGTTTTCAGAAAACTGGTGTCAGTACCAACAGAACCACGCACGGACCATAGGTAGAACCACGGACCGTAGGTGGGGTCTTGTGGTTCAGTCCCATACTTAGGGAAAATTCAGGGTCTAAGGATGACACCTACAGTCGTGGTCCACAGTTCGTAGATTGACCCACAGACCGTAGGTTGGCTCTGTCGTTGGGGTCCCAAGGTTTAATGGTCTTTGATCCTACCCAAGCCGACCAGTACAGTACATGGTTGGACCTATGGATGGTAGGTCTGACCGTAGGTGAGGGTCTGCAGCTACTTAGAGGAAAATGGTTGTTGGGTCAACTTCAAACGGTCATATCTTTTAGCACAAAATAAATTAGGTGGCCCATGACCTATCAAATTAAAGATAATTGAATCGTCTTTCCAATGCCACAAATTTGGCTAAAATTCAATCTCCGAGTAAGGAGTTATGCTCATTTTAGTGAAGCCCTGTCAGGCAGACCATGAACGACGGATCCAGTCGACGGACGGTAGTCCAAATGACAGACCGACAGTCCCTCCGTGAATGTCCTTCATAAGCTTTTAAGTCAGGGTCATTTTGGTCTTTTCTCTATGCATTAGGGGGACTTAAACTACGTTGTTTGATGCCTAAACTACATCGTTTTACTCAGAATAAGTCTAATAACCTAGTCAGTCATACCCAGAACCCTCATTCTCCAAAAATCATCCAAGTTAGAATGAAAAGAAGAGAAAGAGGCGCAAGTGTATTTCAAAAATAGGCAGCAGTGTTCTTCAAGTTTCATCCCCAAAATCCAAAGGATTTCTCCATAGATTTTGTCACCGGGTATCTGAGATTTCACTAGTGGGTTCCTTTCACCCATTAGGTCCCTCGAATTCAGTTAGTTCTTCAGATTCTCATAAATTGTTCAGACCTAGGGTTTCTAGACTTTCAAGATTTATTGCGTTTATGGTTCCCTTGATCTAAATAACTTGTTTCTTGATAATTTAGTATAATTCCGTGCATAGTACTGAGAACCCTAGTTTGTGTAGATTCTCTTAGTTCATGAAATGCACTTCCTAGGTCATTTAACAGATAATCATCCTTCAGATTTCGAATGTCACATTATCAGTATATAATTGTTGCATTCTCAGTTACCATGTCAATATTTTGAGCTATTCGGTATTTCAGTTACATTTTAGTCATAATATTATTTAGTTGGGAGTAGACTTAGCACCGAGTTGGACTAGGGTTCAGCGTACCCTCATAGTCCTAGAACTACGTGCCTCCGTAGGATTATAAGTCCACTCTATTGGGCATCAGATTTAGTGATCACGCTAGTCATGCCTTTATACCCCTAGCAAGGTATATTGGGTCCTCTCGAAGGGGAGTATACTTCGGACTCCACGTTTAGCTCACGTGGTTTATGTTGGTTAATAGTAGCTCCCATAGTAAGATTTTTAGTGCATTTGACTAGGTTTTCAGCATTTATATTAGTTTACAGTTGAGCATGTCATTTTCATGATTAGCACTTGGTCATTGTATTCAGTTAAGTTCTTTTCAGTTATATTTCTGTACATGTCTATATCTTTTTTCAGATTATATCATTGTTGAGTTATACCTTGTTCAGTTCACATATATTTGTTCAGCTTAGTATCTATATCTTGCATGCTCAGTAGATTCCAAGTACTGACACATAGTTTGCGCTACATCCTTTTATGATTTAGGTTCAGGTACTCAGCATCGAGATCACGCTTAGGTTGATTCTTGGTCATCATTCAACAACTTCAGTGGTGACTCCTCATATTTCGAGGAAAATAGACATGCTTTCATTTTAGTCTTTACTTTCTTTTTTTAGTTTTGTTAGAGTTAGCTTGGGCTAGTCCCAGCAACTCAACTCAGATAGAGGCTTTTCAGACATAGTAGTAGATTCAGCTTGAGTTGTTTAGTGGTTGTTTAGTTATCACTTAACTCTGTATGTTTTATATATTCAGATTAGTTGGTTTTTCCCTACTTTCAGTTATCCAATGTTTTATCTTCCGCATAGTACTTGTTTTATTCAGTAACTTTTATAGTATGCTTATGATATGCCAGACACTGCGTTAGCTTGGGGTCACTCGTGATCCTAGGTCCCGTGTTGCGTCAAGGGGGTAGCCTCGGGGCGTGACATGTAATGTGATTGAAAATTTGTCATGAATTACCATTTAGACACTCAACTTGATAAAGGGAAGAATCATTGCAGAGGTACTTGATTGAAGTTAGGTAAAGAACGTCATTTAATTCATACCAAACTTTGTTGATAGCAAAAATATCGACTATCATCATTAATTGTGGCATGAAAATTGAAAAACATGTTTATACCAAAATAATTGCCTAGCATTTAGTTTTTGTGTAATTTACAGCTTTAATAAGTTAATTAATTAAGATTTTATATAAGAGGTTTATGAATTGGCACTTTTCGATATCTTAAGATAAAAGAAGTTGAATTTGCCATTTGCATTTTTTAAAAATGTATTGCACTAGTAGCAAGATTCAACATATAACGTAGTAAATAGGCTTAATAGGTTAAAAAAAATTAAACTAGTACTGTCAAATTTTGGGAGTTTCACACTGAAATTATTAAATGTTTTTCATACCTTCTAAATAATAAGTCTCTTTAGATTGAAAACTCTTTAGTTGAATATGATAAAATATTAGGATAACTTGATGAGAAACAAGGGAGGAATGAAAAAATGTCTTAAAATGAGCCCACCTAGCACAATGAATCTGTGGTAATTCAAAGGGTATTGTAATATTTTATCGTTTAGGTATAAAACTGATGAAACAGTAATAATTCGAGGAAGATTTCACCTAATTTACTCAAAAGTAAAAAAATGCACTCATACTACCACTTAAAACTCTTTGAAAGAGCTTCTGAAGTGTAATGTTCACATCCATGTCATATTTCCTCCAAAGAGTTAATGTATAAAACTCGCAAGACAATGTATAAGAATAATAACATGTTTGGTCAAATTTTTAAAATCAATTTACCTTGAAAAATGTTTTTTTCAAAAAATTACTTTTAATGAGTAGTAATTTGGATTTGACTAATCAATTTTAAAAAGCACATTGGAGAAACAATTAGTGTTTGACAAAACATTTAAAAAGTGGCTTTAAGTGTTTTCTCAACAACAAAAAAAGTATTCCAAAATAGTATTTTTGGTGGGAAGCAATTTTTGTCAGCTTTTAAAGAACAACTCCCCAAAACATACTTATTTTCTCCCAATTTTTTTGCAGAACACCTCACATTTTTTTTGAGAAACAAGCACTTAGGGTCTCACAAGCTTGGTCCAATCTGCTATAAAATTGCAATTCTTGACAATATATATGTAAATGGACAGAGAATCCACAACGTGATACAGAAATGTAGAAACAAAAAGCTTAAGATCATAGAAACACGAAGAACATGAAAACCACCCTCTAAAAGAGAATAAACTTAAAACACAGAAGTAGCATTACAAGGATACTCATTGATAAAATTCAACTTACCTTGAATG
Organism: Solanum bukasovii; assembly: GCA_029582585.1. Lineage (NCBI taxonomy): Eukaryota > Viridiplantae > Streptophyta > Magnoliopsida > Solanales > Solanaceae > Solanum > Solanum bukasovii. The sequence goes on from JAJOOI010012179.1 coordinate 23,052, forward strand.
GAAACAATATCTTGAACCCTTAAACTGAGACTTGAAACTATGGAACCCTAGTTCTTGCTTATAAAGAACTTTGAATGTAAGGAACTTGATTTTATGGGTGTTAGGTATAAATAAGGAGGTTTAGTCGATTAAATTTTATTTAATACCCCTTAGAATAGGACAAAAAAACATAGTATAGGATTTAAAAGAGTGAAAAAAGACCAAAATGAGCATGGGTGAAAATTCATATCGGCAGTTTTCATGAAACCATCTGCGGTCCGTGGATTGATCTTTGGTCTGTAGATATCTCCCGTGGAAATCAGGTCAATTTCGAAGTCTCTGAAGTTTGATCTACGAGACCTATCTACATTCCATGGTTCCATTTTGAGACTTTAGACATTGTTCATAAAAGTGAGATCAAATATCAGTTTCAGGACTTGTTCTACGAGATCATCTATGACCCACAAAGGGTTTTACGATCCGTAAACTTGCCTCGTTAAATTCAAGCTAATCATCCTGCTACTGATGTTGATTCTAAGAGCCTTATCTACGGTCTGTGGTTCCATCTACGACCCGTAGATGCTACTCGTAGATCCCAAAAATATCTACAGACTTAATTTATGAACTTTCTAGATCTGTTATGGATTTTAGACTTCTCGGGTGTTACAATAACATAGTAAATAGAACGAATAGATTTTAAAAAATCCCAATTATTACTATCATTTTACAGTTTCATATTTAAATTATTAAATATTTTTATTACCTCATGGACTATAATTCTCTTTAAATTGAAAACTCCCTAGTTGAATGTGTACTAAAATATTGAAATAATTTGATGTGAAACGAGTGAGGAAAGAAAATAAAAATCTTAAACTAATTCCACCTTACCCAATGAATTCATGATTGTTCATAGGGTTTGGTGAACATTTTATCACTTGGGTTTGAAGAAATTAGCGTAACGGTAATAATTTGGGGAATTTTTTAACCTAATTTGCTCAAAAGTAAAACATAAAAAATTCACATATAATGTCACTTGGAAATCTTTGCAAGAGCTTTTTAAGCGTGATAATATGTCATATTCCTCCAAGGAGTTTATCTGCAAAACGATGTAGAAGAATAATAATATGTTTGGGCAAATTTATAAAATAGACTTATTTCGACAATCTGTTTTTTTTTTCAGAAGTGCTTTTAAAATTTTTTACTTTATACTCCCAAATGCTTGTCAACAACACTTACAAATACATAGGTAAATAGATAATGAATATAGAGTGTGCTACGGAAATATAGAAACAAAAATCATAAAAGATCATAGAAACACGAAGTAGCATTACAAGGTTTTGTTGTGTTTCATAGACATAAGTTTTCTTAAAGTTTTCAAATTGCAAGAGACTTCACCTAATCCACTATCAAGAGGTCTGCATACTTCTACCACCTCATGAACCCTTCATCATTTGAGTGTGCTGACACATGATGCATGATTCACTCATGGAGCTTAGGAATTTGTCTATCCTAGACGCTTTTTCGAGAATAGATTTATCAAGATCGATCAGAATTTTCATCGGTGCAGATGGAGGAAGGTCTTCAGTAATTATGCAATGCGATATGTTGAGAACTTTCAACTTTTTTAACCCCTCCAAGAGAATAACAAAAGTAGGTTTAGATAACTCTGTACACCTTACACTCAACACTTTCAAGTTTGGAAGAAATGAGACCAGTGCAGATGCAAACAATAAATAGCAAGGAGCCATAGTCTTGAGCTCAACATTTTATTTACAACTCCTTCCAATTTTCTCGATGACATATGCAGGTTCTTCTAAACTAGGCATCGTCACTGATTCAGTATCTTTCCAATCATGAAAAGCATTGCATATTGTTTGCTTTTCTAGTTTTTCCCAAGCAGGCATAACAAGGCGTTTAAGTTGTGGACACCCGATAAAGAGGAGATTTAATTAGTTGTCCAATTCATTTTCACAGTAACTTTTGATTCTCCTGTATTAAATATACAATGGAAAATTATCCCAGATGCTTGCTATACAGTTTCTTAATTTAACGTATAGTACTATATAAATATTAAAGTTTATCAGGGGAATACCTATTGGCAGTATAAGTCAACTAATTGTCCTCAACATACAAATTGTAATGAAAGATCAATGTCAGTGTGTTTCCACGACTAAGGTTCAAGCAAATCTTTAGGATGCGGGTAAGTTTTTCACGAGATGGAGTGTCGACATACACATACGGTGGTACTTTAATTCTGATGAAATTTGACTGCATTACTGACAAGTCCAACGTTTTCCAGAGACGTTGGTCAGAACAAGCTAATTGGCATGTAGGACAAACTTGAGGAATTACAGAGATCAACTGGAAAAGGTCAAAGGACTGGAATATCTTCACCAGCATATCAATATCAAGGTCCTCCCGTTTCCATACAGGAGAATTTCCTTCTTCCATCACAACAACTTCAATATTTTTCTGGCTTTTGAAACGACATCATAAAAGCTTCAATCTCCTAAGTTCCTGTAGAACCAAGAAAGGTTTTTACTTCTCCAGACCCAAGAAGAATATTTGTACTCCTGACATCAAATTGATGTTGCTTATTGTCATTTGTGTTCTTGTGAATAGACTCAGACCATGAAGAATAAAAAGTTAAGCCCCACAATATAAAGAAACATTGAAGAGAGTACAAATACGTTCGAGAAGTAGTGTGATGCCCAAAAGTGAAGAAACTAGGAAAAATATAACCTGGAACTTAAGTTGGTTGTAGATAACGAGAACTAACTTCTTGATGGCATAGCTGACGCAAGTATCACATTTTTGATAAAAATAATCATTAGTGAGAGCAAAATCATGCAAAATCAAAGAAAACATTGGAATTCGCCTTACGTTCGTTGGAAAACTATATGCACAATGGAAACATACCAAAATCATACTACTTGAATGAATAATAGACAACACATAGTTTACGCTAGAATATATAGAATCATTCTAGATCACATAAACTTTTTGAAATTTAATTCAAGGATTACCTCTTGAAGCATGAGCAGAACCTTTAATCAAATCCACAAGCCATAACCTTCAAACAAATCCACAAGCTAGTCCACAAACTGGACAACAGTTATACGGTCTTCTACAGTGATCTCAAGTTCACTTCCGAACTCTCTCAATACTTGATTGGGCAAGTATCATATCTAAAACTTCTTCATCTTCAAGGGTTAGAAGAACCCCTATTTATAGATATTTCTTCCTAGTCCAAGGAGGAGAAGAAACATACCGTCTTTCCTTAGAATAAAAAAATGTAATTCTCCCTTTCCTTAGAATAGAAAAAGGCATATACTCCTCTCTTTCCTTGGAATAGAAAAAGACATGTACGTCTCCCTTTCCTTAGAATAGAGAAAGATACATACTTCTCCCTTTCCTTAGAATAGAGAAAGACACATACTTGTCTCTTTTTCCCTTAGAATAGAATCTGAGTTCTTGTAAAATATGGGCACGGTAAGGACCACAAAATTAATTACCATGGGTTCCTATTATGGATATAATTCTAAATAATTGATTTGAATTATTCTTATCATAATAAATTATAAATCATTCCACTAGAAATTAGTAATTTCACTCCTCTATTTATATTTTGAAATTCCCCATTAAAAAAATATGTAATTCCCCATGTTAAAATTACATATACTAATCAATAAATTAAATTACTGACGAATTTAATTCAATGATCAATTTCCTTTAGATCCCTGCTTAACTTATTTCATGTGTCGGATTCACAAATCCACTTGCAAGGTTTGACACGATTAAAACTTATAAGCTTCTCAAAAAGAGATATCATTAATCTCTATATCGAGACATGGATTCTGTCAACTAACTTATTATTTCACCAATATATATTATTATCATCCAATCTACTCGGCATATTGACCATTCTTAGAATCTTATATTTTAATATTCAAAACGATAATTAACATATACAGATCATAATAGTGATATCAAGATTAAAACTATAAGTATATTTAATAGTTTAGAGAATATGTTTTTGTCACTCAGTCTAAAGCAACTATCTCTACTCGGTCCCGTTCAATAGATACAAAATGCACTAGCACAAGAAGTTGGAACTATATCATTCCCATAATCAAGATAAACTACATATAATCTTGTGCTGCAATTGTACCGATGGCATGTCCAATTCTCATCTTAGATTATGAACAAAAAACTTTATACTTATAAGAACCGATGATTTAATTCTCTGTGTATAAGCTAAAACTCTATACACTAAATCATCTGAACAATGAATAAATAATTATTCTATAATAAATACTACATCTAAACACATGGTTAATAGTATATATCCCAACAATCTCCCACTTAGACTTTTAACCATCACGATTATTAAAATGTACTATATCTAAATGTATGGTTATTAGTATATACCCTAACAATCTCCCACTAAGATATTTAATCTTGAAATTTGTTAGAATACTATTTCTAAACACACGATTAATTGTATATACCCTTAAAATCTCCCACTTAGACTCTTAACTATGCATTTACAACTTTTGCAGATATTTATTTTATATTTCTTATCAAAAGGATCTTACCAAGTTGTATTCTTATGCATCTTCGTCTAGGTGTGCTATGTCGTAACTTATCGATTCTGTATTAGATCTTCAGATGCCCTATCATAAAACCCTTCAAAAGTGTATTTCTTTTCAGGAGTACTATCATGAAAGTCCTCTTAAACATACAAAACAAATAAATCTTCATTATGATTCTCCCACTACGACTAAGTACTACTACAATAGTCACACTTTCATGCTCTTGAGTTTTAATATTTTCGTCAAAACCTTTCGGTATTGAAATATTAACAGCTTTTTAATGTAGTGTTCTTTAATTTGCCCAATATCACTCTCACTACTTGAATGCAATGGAACGTTAATTCAGACATACCAATTAGATGTTTTTGAGTGTCTAAATTTACAACTGACTCATTTGTTATTTCTTTGTTCAGTTCCTGTAAAAAAGTAGTTTACTTCTAGGAACATGGATCACCAAATAGTCCTTTTCTAGAAATCTGAGAGTTGTCTTAACAATCACCAACCTTCTTTCATTCTTTTTAGATATCCCTTCAACACACACATTTCATTCTTGATTTGAAATGAATTGAATTCAAATGTGATATGTATTTCTTAGAACATATCACAAAAGAAACAAAACAACAATAAATAAGTCAATCACTAATCTTATCATCTGCATAAGAGTCTATTTCATTTCTCTTTTACACCAATCTATTATAGAGTGTCTGGTGTAGACAATTGAAATGCAATTATTCTATTAGATAAGTGACTCATCGGCCCTGCAGATAGGTATACATCGGTACAATTCGATTGTAGTGACTTTATATATTTTTATGATGTTATTTTCATTTGTCTTAAAATATTTTGAGTTTCTCAAGACATTCAGACTTACCAAACATCAAAATATATATTCATATCATGAGTAACCTTTTGAAAATATCACAATACTCAGATTCACCTCTTACCTGAATGATCATTTACCGCACAAATCAGAATAGATTAATTCTAACTTTTTACTACCTCTGTCAGGACCCGAGTCTATACCCTGGACGTGGCCGGCACTCGAGAACCATTGCTGGTCCCCAAGCCAACCCTCATCCTGGCTGACTACAAGGGGAAGACTAACTTAAGCATGAAAAAGCTTAAAACCTGAAATAAATTAAATAAACTCAACTTTAAAATAATTTGTACAATACTCAATATAAAACTTAGAGTTTGTAAAACAAAATCAAGGAAGATATATACTGAATACTACTCAACTCTGTCTATCTATGAAGCCTCTGCTATTACAAAAGGATATCGAGACAAGACCCACGACATTTCAAAACTACTAGCTGTAAGATAAAGGTGAAGTCCTCCAGAATATAAGAAGGCTCACCAAAGCTGACTGGAACATCCCATGACCTCAACGAAATGCCTGTTGATGAAACTGAATACCTGTATCTGCGTCATGAAATGATGCAGGCCAAATGGCTCAGTACATGGAATGTACGAGCATGTAAGGGGAATTCTAAAGCATAAACATAAGCTTGAACTGATGAAAAAGAAACATACTTACCTCTTCTGAAACTCACTCAACTCAATCTTTCCTCAAGAATAGGATACTCAACTCAAGAAAACATAGTTCAACTCAACTAAGAGAAATAGGGCTCAACTCAACAATAAGATACTCAAATTTGTGAAACGTGGTTCAACTCAATAATAAGATATTCAAGTCAATAATAAGATACTTGACTCTGTGAAACATAGTTCAACTCAACTCTGGATACACAACTCAATATAAAGCAACAATAAAAGATGCAATATATGGAAAGCTTTTAAAACAGTAGATAGAAACTCAATGTATTAGAAATACAATGTAACTTTGTATGTATGCAAGAATACAAAATAAACTTTGTTTGTATATAAAAATACAAAATAAACTCTGTGTATATAAGAATACAACATATCTCTATGGGAATTTCCCTAACCGACAACCATCACTATGAGCTATGTGATGATACAATATCTAACCCATGCTGCCAAACTCATCCTATACTTTGTCGGGGTATAGAACCTACTATTAAGTGGATCCACTAGTCTATGCTAAAAGCATTACAGAATCATCTAAAAAGTATGACCCTTTTCTACCCACGCGGGCTACATAGTTTATGGGGGCTGTGAGTTGTATGAACTCTTTTCACGACCCAGACGGTGGGAGAACCACTACTACAACCCTACTACACAACTTAATGAAAAACTAGGCATGTAAAGATACGGAAGCAGATTTAAATGACTAATGAAATAAGGAGTTACCATAAACTCTGGGAGTTTAACAGAATGACTATCAAAACATTGCGGAAAACAACACCTAGAATCTGAAACTCAATGTACCAAAACTCTAACAATCCACAAGTCTAAGGAACAGGGGTACAACCCTGAAAGCTAAAACATAACAAACATCTAAAGTCCTAATCTAAGTCCGATGAAAATGGACTAAGCAAAAGGAGAACTCATGGCAGCTTGGAAGAACTGGCTCACCCTTCAATTCAGTCTCGATCATTGATCTCCTAGCCGAGGTCTATCAATAGTTGCTTGAAGATGCCCTATACTAAACAAAGAACGAGCAAGTATTGTATCAGTACACAACCACAATGTACTGGTAGGATCACGCGGCTATTCCAGTAAGCGGAACATATAAAGGCAATCACAACATAGTAAACATGACATGTATAGAACATATATACACATTGGTTATCATTTCAGGACCAATGCACAATTACACATTCTCAATAACAAGTAGATATGGCAATTCAATGGTCCTCTCATGGAACCCATACCCAAACTATTAGTGTGCCGGAACGTGCACCCGATCCCAATTAGTTTGTCGGAACGTGACACCCGATCTAATATATATGTCAAAACCTGACACCCGATCCCTGTTAGTGAGTCAGAACGTGACACCTGATATATTCAACACAACCACAATCACAATCACACTCATATGTACATACTCATAATCATACAGTCACGTGTTGAATCATGGCATACATTTGTTCATTCATACTCATTTCATTAGGTTTGATCAACAAGGCTTCATTCACATACATACATGCATTACAATGAAGCAATTACCAACATACATCATGCAAACAGGAAATCAAAACATCACCTTCCTCGAAACCAAGCTTGAATCCACCTAAAACACTTGAATCTTTCCTTTTGAGATTCTTTCCGCTTGTTCTAGGTCTACAAACAATTAATATAACACAAGGATCAATAATTAAGGTCTAATTTATCTAGATCATAAGAAATCCAATAACCTAAGACCAAAACTCTGATCCTAATATGCAACTAGGGCTATTTTCCAACCATCAAATTCAGTCCAAAACCCTCCCCCAATAATAGTTAACGAAGAATTTAAGTTCTATGGATCGAAAAATGGATTAGGGGCATAAAATTCTTATCTTTAGTGCTAGTAGAGGTGGAAAACCTTCAAGAAATATCCCTGGGTCGTCTCTTAGATCTCAAGAAAGAAACTTGCAGAAAATAACATATTCGGGGTTTTAGCTTGAGACAAAAGATTCATATGAGAAAACATAAGTAAACAGGCCTTTAAATTCTGACTTAAGTTGCGACTGGCCCGCCGTAGCTGGACCGAACACGCCACAGCGGCTCTGACCTGGCTAGAATAATCTCACCCTAGCGCCTTACACAGAGACAGTGAGTCAGAATTTGAGTTCCAAACCCCTATTTCACAACAAACCTTCAACCCATGATGTTTAAAGACTACCCTTTCACTCAAAGATTAGTTTCGGGAGTTCCACTCGTCCGAATTCGATTCCATAAAGTCGTACGGGTTCCTTAACGTCTTAACTATCTACTCATGTAACCAAAATCATTATTGAATCTCTCATTCATTACTGGATTTCCCTAGACTCGCATGACTCAGATTTTTTCCAAATCTGGACTAGGCTAGGAAATTCCAAGTTACTACAAAAAGTTTTTCCATCCCCAATTCTTTCCCCCTTGGCTTTTCTGTAACGACAGGATCATGTTGTTACAATATATACCAATTTACGCATCACTCGTCCTCGAGAAACAAACTAGGAAAAATGGGCTAAAGTAAGATTAGGGTAGTACCTGAATCGCTGAATAACTTGGGATACTTGTCTCGCATTTCCTTCTTGGTTTCCCAAGTAGCTTTCTCAACTGGATGATGCTTCTATTGAACATTCACAGACTTAATCTCTTTGGTCCTCAGCTTCTGGACATCACGATCAAGAATTGCTACCGGTTCCTCCTCATATTGAAGGTCCTTGTCTGACAACACTAATTCCCACTTTATGATGTAATACCCTTCCCCATGATACTTTTTCAACATGGACACATGAAACACCGGATGAACTCCCGATAAGTTTGAAGGTAAGGCCAACCTATAAGTCACTGGCCCTACATAGTCTAGAATCTCAAATGCACCAATGTATCGAGGACTAAGCTTGCCCTTCTTAACGAATCTCATTACTCCCTTTATGGGTGAGACCTTTAAAAGAACTTGCTAACCATCCTGAAAGTCTATGTCCTTTACCTTGCGGTCCGCATACTTTTTCTGTCGACTCTGTGCAGCTAGAAGCTTAGCTTTGATACTTCTCACTTCATCCTAAGCATCTTTCACCAAATCATCCCCTACCATAAAGTGCCTCGACCGGTGACATGTCAATGTTGGAGTGGTAACTATTATTATAGGAGAACTCACACAACGGTAGGAACTTATCCCAATGACATCTAAATTCAATTACACATGCACTCAACATATTCTCTAACACTTGAATAGTTCTCTCTGAGTGCCCATTCGTCTGTGGATGGTAAGTTTTACTAAAATTTAGTTGAGTGCCCAACTCATCATCCAATTTCCTCTAAAACTTGGATGTGAACTGCGTACCACGGTCTGAGATGATAGAAAGTAGCACCCCTTGCAGCCGCACTATATCTTTCACATAAACCTTTGCCAACTGCTGAGCATTATAGTCTATTCTGAGTGGAATAAAATGGGCTGACTTAGTCAATCTGTCAACCACTACCCAATTAGAATCAAACTTCCCCAAAGTCTTGGGGAGACCAACCATAAAATCCATAGCTATCCTTTCCCACTTCCATTCTGGAATTGGCATTCTCTGAAGCAAACCTACAGGCCTTTGGTGCTCATACTTTACTTGCGAACAATTTTGGCACTTAGCCACAAACTCAGCTATGTCTTTCTTCATGCCAGGCCACCAATAAAATCGCTTCAAATATCGATACATCTTTATCACACCAGAATGAATGGAATATCGCGAACCATGAACTTTTATAAATAATGTCTAAATCCACTCATCTACTCGAGGAACACAAATCCTTCCTGCAAACCTGAGCACACCCCCCACATCTAAAGTCGAATCTTGTGCCCTACCAGACTATGTCTTCTTTTTGAGCTCATTCAAATTCTCATCTTCAAACTTTTTTGCCTTGATCTCCTCAATGAACGTGGTCCTTACTTCAATGCTAGCTAACACCCCAGCTTTCTCTGAGATGCCCAACTGCATGAACTTAGACTCCAAAGTTTGAAACTCATTGGTGAAAGGTCGCTTGGATACACCCAAACAAGCTATACTACCCACACTTACCGCCTTTGGGCTTAGTGCGTCCACCACTACATTAGCCTTACCCGGATGGTATTAGATGGTAACATCATAATCCTTAAGTAACTCCATCCACCTTTACTGTCTCAAATTCATATCATTTTGAGTGAATACATGTTGTGGACTACGATGATCAGTAAACACATCACACTTGATACCATAGAGGTAATGCCGCCAGATCTTAAGAGCAAACACTACTACTGCCAACTCTAAAACATGTGTTGGGTAATTCCTCTCATACACCTTCAACTGCCGCAATGCATAATCTATAACATTCTTATCTTGCATTAACACAACACCCAAACTCGAATTTGAAGCATCACCATAAACAATGAAATCCTTACCTTCCACTGGTAATGCTAGAATAAGTGTTGTGGTCAAAAGAGTCTTGAGCTTTTGAAAGCTCTCTTCAAACTTTTCATTCCATTCAAAAGGCACTTTCTTTTTTGTCAACCTTGTCAAATGTGTGGCAGTAGAAGCAAAGTTTTTCACAAATCGATGGTAGTAGCTATTGAGCCCCACAAAACTCATAACTTCAGTGACAAAGCTAGGCCGGACCCAATTTTTAACCGCTTCGATATTTTGGGGATCTACCATTACCCCTTCCCTTGAGACTACATGCCCCAGAAAGGTAACTAAATCCAACCAGAACTCACACTTGGAAAATTTGGCATATAAATTTTGTCTCCCAAGAACACCCAGAACAATACGAAGATGGTCGACATGCTCTTCCTTACTCTTTGAATAAACCAAGATGTTATCAATCAAAACAATAACCAACGAATCCAGAAATAGCTTGAACACACCATTCATCAAACACATGAAAGATGCAGGCGCATTGGTCAATCCAAAAGACATCACTAAAAACTCACAGTGCCCATAACGGGTTCTAATTGTCATTTTGTGTACATCCTCAGGCCTAATCTTAACTAATAGTAATCGGACCTTATATCAATCTTAGATAAAGCTGACGCACCCTGGAACTGGTCAAAAATATTATCTATTTGTGGCAGCAGATACTTATTTCGAATGATAACCCTATTCAACTACCGATAGTCTATGCACATCCTCATACTACCATCTTTTTTCTTAACAAACAAAACAAGAGAACCCATGTGGAATCACTAGGATGGATAAAACCTCTATCAAGAAGCTATTGGATTTTAGCCTTAAGCTCTCTCAATTCTATCGGTGTCATGTGATAAGGAGGGAAGGAAATGGGGCGAGTACTTGGTTCCAAATCGATACAGAAATTTATTTCTCTATCTAGAGGCATACCAGACAAATTAGTAGGAAACACTTCTTTAAATTCAGATACTACAGGGATGGACTCAATAGATGGAGACTTAACCTCAACATCCCAAATATGAGCCAAACATCCATGCCCCACCAGTTTCCTAGCCCAAATGAAGGATATGATCTTAGCTGGCTTAGGCTTGTTGGTACGTCCAAACTTACACTTCAAATAAGAAGTATAAACGGTCGATGTCAATTTACAGAACTCAACTAGATTTGAGGTCGATCCCACAGAGAATTTCTTTACAGATAAGGTTTCATTGTCGTGTTTATTCGAATGTTGTTATTATCTCGTAAAGAAATCGAAATGGAAAGTAAATTGGGTTTGGTGGAAATGTGCATTAATTTTGAAACTTGTAGTTACCAAACTTGTAGTCAAAATCTAGATTCGCGACTAACAGACTATTTCGTTGTAAGGTTGATTCAGTTAATTAAGAGAAACCAGGATTGTGTTCACCATAACATTAGTTCAAGTGTTCTTCCGTAATTGAGCATCAGGCAAATCAATGTTTACAAAATCATTGGGAATTCAATTCTCAGTCAAATCAGATAATTATCACTCATTTTCTCTCGACCCTAGAGTGTTACTAACATTGACCCTCACTTAAAATGATATGGTGTTAAAGATCTTTTCTCTTGAACTCAAGCTTTAACTCCAATTGGATAATTTAGTTTAGCTTTTTCCTTACTAGTATTTTTCTCTTGTACAAATACCAGATACAGGCTCATCTAATGCGTGCACTCACTAGATGACAATGATATCTAAAGCTAAAAACTACAGAATGTAAACACAGACTGCCCTTTACTCATTTTACAGAATTGTAACTAGAACTTCGTCATGGATCCCACAACCCTAGTCGTGGTATTTAGCTACTCATGCTTTCATGTAAACAATCAGTAATTAGGGATGAAAACATATTGATGCAGACTTACAAAAGTAATTATCAAATCAACAATCACTTTGATAATCTGATAGTCTAAATCCAAATTTCCAACTGATATTAATAATCAAAAATCCAAAAATCAAAAGCTAAGAGCAACACTCTCTTCTTCGTCCTCAAACGTAAGATAGTCAATAATATAATTTTAAAAATGACCTAAAGTAATTCAAAATAGAATGTTTAAAATGAGTCTTAATCGAATTAGCACTGAGTTGTCGGTCCTTTTCACGGCCACTACCACGACCCGTCAAGGTCTGCACAGTCTGTGAAGCCCTCCGTGGTCTAGCCTTGAAGCTTCCCGAAAGTGGGTCTTCAAACTTGGTCATTGGAAAATGCACCACGAGAGCTACCACGGTCCGTAATGAGGACCATGGCCCGTGAAGACGCCTGTGGTCTTCACTTGGGTTTCTACCTTGTTTCAACTCTTTCTTTCTTTCACACTAGTTCAGCTTCACGGCAGGTACCATGGTCCGTGGTGAGGACTACGTCCCGTAGAACCCTCTGTGGTCTTCACTTGGTTATTCATGCTCGTCATCTTCTCAAGGCCCATCACTGCTTCACTTTCACAAGCTCAACAACGGACCATAAAGAAGTTAACGGTCCGTGAAGTTGGCCGTGAACTTAACTTGGTCAACGTCAGTTCTGCTTCTTTTTTCTACTTTTCTATACAACCCAGATTTTTCCTACACATTTAACCAACCCATCAAATAATCCGAAATTTCACTTAATTCTAGTATTAGTTCATAGTTATTAAGCATCAAATGTGCCACAATTTCGCGGCACATCAACAACCTCAACTTAGAACCATTACTTGTCCTCGAGTGATGAGAAAAACAGTTACAATCAACTTTCAATTCATTTCCAGATTTATGACACTACGCAACAACTATTTCAAGTACAATTTGTATCCCAAACCTCTAAATCTAACATGTAAGGATCAATAGATGACATCTCATTACTCACAGTCAATCATGCTTATACCTACGAATTATTAGCTCACACAATCTACTTTCAAATGCAATCATTGTGTCCTCACACCAAAGAAGTCCCTCGCTCATAATTGTAAGGACTGAGTACTACAAACTTCTAACACTCTCAATAAACTTCTAACACTAACAACAAACTACCATAGGCTTGCCCTTGCTTTCTACGCTTTATCTTTCAAACATCAGGAATAGGATCACTATAGGACTTTATTGGGTTGTAACACAGGCTCGGGGTTAGGGAATGGATATTTGGTTTCGTGAGTGACTAATCCCTTGGTTTTCCAAAGTTTCATTTTCACATACTCTTTTTTGAGTGATTCCCTCTTTTTCTTTATTTCAGCACGACCTAGTAGCTATTATTTTAATTTTCTTTTTCTTTTCTTTTTTTTTTCTGTTCTTTTCTCTCTTTTTTTAGGCAATTTTGATATGCACTTAGCTCACTGGTTGAACCTTCTTTTTCCATTTTTCTTTCTGTTCGGAGTGCAATCACCCTCAACTTACGCTTTTGGCCTGAGTTGTGATATCGTAACTTTGTGGAACAAAGGATATGATATATATTGGGCAAGAACAAAGACTGATTTAAGGCTCAAATTGGGTTCAAGTGATAAGCTTTTCATTCGGTTCTTTTACTGGTTGAACAAAAATGGCCTACTGATCCTTTCCTATCCAGTTATTCTCAGATTCAAGCAAGATTACTTAGGCAAGTTCTAGTTTCTGCTCCTAGTGTTAGACTTCAATCAAAACTTACACACACACTAGACAGGATTGCATTTTTTTTAGTTTCTTGGTTCACCAATTAATTGGTCAGATTAGTCATGTTCAACATATCAATATCTAAGATGTCATCTAAAGATCCTAAAAGTCAAACTCAGATTCAGGTCCTCAATTTTCAAAGATTAGCTACTGCACAACTCAACAGACAAAACACCCAAAATAGTAATACACAGAGACAACCTCCATTTTTTTCTAACAGCTATGGAAGGTTGGTCACCACCCCCTCCCCAAATAAAAAGGACTTTGCCCTCAAAGTTGATACAGAACAATAAAACACACAGGCTATGAGGAGGGGTTATACCTACGGTGCTCTAGGCGCCGGTTGTCGGATCAGCATTGGCACCTTTATCAATGGGTGCACTCTTAGAACTCGGGACCTGATCAGTTTGGTCCTCACTAGCCGGAGTAGGTGCTCCACTACCAGAAGTGCCAATTAAGGCTGCATCTCACTGTTGTTGTTCCCGGGCTTCTTTTTCTCAAGCTGCCTTCTTTGATGCTCGACAAGCTTTCTTTTCCTTCCACCTTTCCTCTTTGGCTAAGTCATCAGGTGTCTCCTCATCAGATTCTCCAGCTTTTTTCTTTCTCTTGCTAGATTTGATCTTAGGGGCCTCCCCCCAGAACTCATCAAATGACTGTGTAGATGGTTCCTGAGTGAGCATCGGCATCAACAACTCTGGCATGACCAGAGTGGGCACCTGTACTGGATTTTCAGCAAGCTTAGCAATCTGATTGTGCGTCTCGGCCAACTGTGCTGTGAACTGTTCAGTATCTGCTGAACCGACATCCTGGAATTGATCATGTACAAGGTTCTCCAAACCACCTATTATGTCCTTTAAGACTGATAGCTCCTTCTGTATCTCATCTTTGATCTCTTTTTTCACAGCTATCACTTTTGTTTCTATTAACTGAGGCATCCTGTGGACAATCTGATCGACCAGGGTCCTGGTTTGGCGCTGATCTGCAACCAATTTATCAAGAAAGAGCGTAGGGATAGTGACAAAGGTAATTGGGGCCTGGGTGGCTGAAGCTGGAGGTGGTGGCGCATCTAAGGAGGAAGGTTGTGATGACTATACCTGTGTTGGGCCTTTATCTGCAGGTGGAATATCGATTGGTACATGAGGGACAACAACTAATGTACTTGCAGCTGTAGATTTTGCACCAAAGAGATAGTTTGCAACCTCTTTGATTTTGGAGACTTGAATGAGTCTGAATGCATCACACTATCTGTCAACCAACCCTTATTTGGGGAATATCTGCTTGTCTACAAAATTTCCTTATCAGACAAGGAAATGGAAGTGTGGCTCTCTCATTTAGTGCCCTGTCTCTCATCTCGGTCGCTATAATATGTCCCGCATTCACTGGGTAGCCAACCATAAGACATGCCACCAACGAGGCTTGGGAGGGGGACAAAGTGTTGTCATTAGCTGTCGGTCACAATTGTGCCCGGACGACAGCCCACCAAACCTTTGCTGGAAAAGACAGCAAAACTTTAGTAATGAGTGTTGGTGTTGTGGTAACCCAAACTGCATTTTCACCATCTATTGCAATCTACTTCACAATCCAGCGTAAAACCCTCTCGAGAAAGTCTTGTTCTTCCATTGTGGCATAACTGGTCACATCATGATGTTTTCCCTCGAAAAGACCAACTGAAGTTGGTGCAAAGTATTCTGGGCCATGCAACATTCTGTTAATCGAAGCCTCGGAAATGTCTGTTGATTAACCCCGAACTATGATTGAGTTGAGTGGAGCCGAGGTAATAGCCATGTCTTTCTGCCAATGTTTCGTGGTGTCCGTATCCGCATCAAAATTCATCAAAGTAGCTGCATAAGAGGAGTGAAATTCTCTGGTCAGGTGGGTAGAGTACTCTCCAGATGCATTGTCCATCCAGTCGAACTGATGAAGCTGAAATATCCGATAGATGTCCGAGAATGCTTTGATATCAGCTACCACCACCCTAGTCTCAGGCATGATGGCTCGATTATGGAAGCCTCCAGTTTTGTTAACAATGCCATTGTCGAAGAACTCTTTAGACCGGTTGACAGTCCGTATGGAGCGATAACAGGCAATCAGTTATGGTCTCAATGCAGGATTAGGTTCCTAAGCGTTCACATACATCACCATGGTATCATCATCAGTGATTTCCTCCTCATCCTCTCTATTAACTGCTTCCTCTCGTACTTCAGTTTCAGCTTCTGTATTAGCCACAGGTGGAGAGGTACTTCTGTCGTCCTGAGAACTGCATTCAGATTCAGCACTACCCCGCGAGTCGTCCACATATTGGCTACCAGCAGCAACATCAGATTGACTTCCCAAGTTTTCCCCGTTATCAGAACTACTAGCTCCCTCTTCAGCCTGAAGAGGAGAGTCCTGGAGAATAGCTCTTGTTGCCAGTGATCTAGTAGCCCGAGGCGAGTGATCTTCAGGTGTAACATTTATTTACACCTCAGACCCACTCGCTTCAGAGTCGTCATGACCTTCTGATTGCGAAGCGCTGACGGGGGCAGGTTTGTTAGCATTCTTTCTCCTGGGACCCATTGTACCTAAGAAATAGAGAGCTCATTAGTAATCAACACATTCAAATGATGCACTATCGGGTACTCAGACTTCCCCTATGTAATATCATCATGACGCCTTGCCTTAAGAATGTCGTGACCCAATCTATCATCGAGAAGGGCCACAAAATCAAAAGACGAGCACAAACTAAGTACAGAAAAAAATAAAAATTACAAACAAGGGAACTCTACGGGAGCTTGCACGGGCCGTGGTATGGACCACAGACCCTGAAATCCCACGTGGAGTTGAAATAGAATCAGTGTGCACAAGGGGTCTTTCACTATTTCACCAAGGGATGTTCACGGACGGCTTCACGGCCCGTGGAGTGCACCACGGTCCATGATACTACACCTGAACTTTAACTGAGGGATGGGTTGACTTCAAGTGTGGTCTACACCAAGCTTCACGGCCCGTGGTATCTTCCGCGGTCCGTACAACCTGTCGTAGTCTTACACTTTGGGAAATATGTCCGTCACCTTTTCCCAGCATCGAATTTTAGCACTTAAACACTAGTTTTACACAATTACAAGCTCTTCCTATAACTTAAGCTTTACCCTACTTGTTAATCAACTAAATTAACTAACCTAAATTTCACCACCTACCAACAAATTTGACCCTCTGCTATAGACCAACACATAAGAACAACTAAAACATCCCAATTCGACTTACCCACTACAATTCAGTATCAATTAGCAATTAATCATCACAAGGTCATGCTAAACTCAAGAAAATTGAAGTCATCATACATAGGTGCAGACAAGATTGAACTTAGCAAACCATTGAAAATTAACTTACTCGGAAATAGTGACAAAGCCAAAATCTAGAATTAACTTCACGCACTTACACAACTGAGCACTTAGGGTTTCGATTCTTGGGTGGATGTAGGATTTATTGATGAATGGTAATCGATTCTACCCTTAGATAGTCGTTATAGAGGAGAATAATAGGAAGAAAATGACTCTTTGGCCTTCAGAATCGAATAAATACGTTTTAATTTTGAGTTGGGTTACGCGGGGGTTGGGTCGGATAACTGGTATTACTGAGTAGTGGATTACGGGCCGTGAAATTGCCCGTGAAGGGCATCACGGTTCGTGAACCAGTCCGTGACAATGACTTGGCAAAGAAACTTACCTGAGGCAGACGACGGACCGTCAAGGGCATCACGGTCCGTGAAACTTTCCTTGATGTTGACTTGGAACTGAAATTCATACATGAGGTTCACGAGAGGCTAGACGGTCCGTACAAGCTCTGACGGACCGTGAACCATTCCGTGAACCTTTTTCGTGCAATTTCCAGTAGCTTCCTTAGGTTGGTACTCAAGTTGACAGACCTTGAAAGTGCCTGTGAAAGGCACCACGGTCCATGAAGTTCAGTCTGCACCAGGTCGTGCATTTATTTCGCCTATTATCTCCTGCACACATCAACACACAGTGACTATAAAAACAAAGAAAAATAAGGCAAAAGGGAACATATCTAACACAATTACATCTTGGGTTGCCTCCCAAGCAGCGCACAATTTAACGCCGTGGCGCGACGCAGGTTACTTGATTACTCAGACTTTATCAAGTTTGCATTCCTCTACAATCTTCATATCCTCAGGAGTACCCAAATATGCCTTGACTCGCTGACCATTAGCTTTGAACCTCTCTCCTTTCTCATTTTTTCCAGTTCAATAGCGCCAAATTGAAAAACCTGTGTGACATTAAAAGGTCCAGACCATTTAAATCTCAGCTTTCCTGGGAACAGACGAAGTCTGAAGTTGGAAAGTAACACCAAGTCACCAGGAGTGAAGCTTCTTTTCTCAATATGCTTGTCATGATATAGCTTCATCCTCTCCTTATACAGTGCTGATCTCTTATAAGTTCTCAGACGGAACTCATCCATCTCATTGATCTGATCCAACCTCAAGTTCACAGTTTTCGCTCCAACTGAGTTTTAGCTTCTTCAATGCCGAGAGTGCTCTATGCTTAAGCTCAACGGGCAAATGACTTGCCTTTCCAAACACCAGTTGATATGGAGACATACCAATAGGTGCGTTGAAAGTTGTCTAATATGCCCAAAAGCATCATTCAACTTCCTTGCCCAATCTGTCTTGTTGGCATTAGCTGTCACTACAAGAAAATGCATATATAGCTACAAAATACATCGTAGCTAAATATCAAAAAGTCTGTGGCTAAACACTTTAGCCACAACTTTTGCTTCCGTAGCATTCGCAGCAAGATGTAGCGTGGCTAAAACTTAGCTACAGACTTTACATGATCTATGGCTGAGGACTAACACTTATAGCTACAAAAATAATGATGTTGTAGCTGTAATGATATAGAAAATTTGCTACAAAATATATACCTATAGCAAATCATTTAAATTATTTTGCCACGACAAATAAATTATGTAGCATCTTTTATATGGTTGCCACAAAATATTTTGTTATGGCAAAAAACTTGAATTGTTTGCTATGAATAATCTTACTTCGTGGTTATATTATATTTTAGTCTCGTGGCAATAATATTTGTATTTAGCTTTGAGTTAGGAAACTTATAGCTATGAATTAAAGTATTTGCCACAAACTTTTTTTATACATGGCTAAGAATTCAACTTTTTCCACAAAATACACAATTATCTAGCTATTTTTGTTTATTTTGCTATAAAAGTTAAAAGATGAAAATGTATGGCTATATTTTTTTATAATCTATATATAGATTTAGCCACAACTATAAAAATCTATTGCTACAAATGAAGGATATTGCCATAAGAATTATTAATCACAAAAATTTCTACTATAGGGCCAAAATTACAAAATTTAAATTTCAAAATAGATTTCAAGTTTCACATAATTACATATTTCAATTTTAGAACATTTACAATACATAATTCTTCTATAATAGCTATTACGATAGTAGTATCTTGCTTAAGGATCTAAGTGGCATCGTCTTCTTCTTTTTCTCATGCCATTATCTCCAAGTTGTTCTAATAATTCTACAAATTTACCTGCAAAATTTTGATAAAGAAAATTAATAGTATCAAAAGACAAAAATAATTACAGTATATATAGCATTTAAGGAGTATATATAATCATATATTTTACCTAAACACATTATTTTTACTAAAATTTCCTTTAACATCTTCTATGACCAATTTTTGAGGATTTTTGACTTGGCGAATTTGCATCCTTTTCTTGTTTGACAATAATTGTAAAACTAAAAGATATTTGATGTTAAGAATTATAAAGAAAATAATAAACCATTTAGCAACAATGATTAAGAAAGATACGAGTTCATTATCGAATTGACATCATTGATATCAAAAGTTACTCCCTTTTTCCCTTATGAAATAAATCTACGGAGTTCATTACAGAATTCATCATTAGCTTTCTAATTTTACTTTACTTTTGTAATGCAATATTTCTATATCACTACAATTGTAACCTATAAAAATATTAGACCACAAGTTTAAAAAATTGTTTCTTAAACTTCCAATCAAGTACTCAAACTACACTATATAAATTGGACATCATATGTAATATATAAACATATGTTTGAACTAATTTGCCCATTAGATACAAACTGAACACCCTTCAATCTTCACCCCTAAATATCCTTCACATTCACATCCAAGTTTTACTTTTATTCACTAATCAAAAGCTTCTAACCCATACTACATACTGAATTTTCATTGCAAGTGCTACAAGAAGCTTTTGCTAATAGAATATTCATAGTGATATTAAAACTGAAATACATAATACGTATTATACTCATAGTGTTTTTACATATAAGTTAAAGAAACAATAGAATTCAGTACCTTTTTTTTCTGAATTTGAGATGAAGGAAGAAGATGCTCCTCTCTTCATGAATGGATTTTGGATCTATTTAGATAATTTAGGGTTTTGTCTTTCCAATCCTTTTTGTCAATTTTATTTTTGCTCTGTAATAGGAAAAAAAAAGGTTGTAATTTAGGCCCCAAAAATAGAGGGAAACGATTTGGACTGATATTTTTCATTAATTCCTTTAAATTTGTTTTCCCTCCTCATTATCATAAAAATAAGCTTTGGTTTTAATTTTCTTTAGGTAAAGCTACTATATTCGATATACAATCACATTTACTCATTTTATTTATAACTTATTAAATTATTATATATGACTCCCTCTGTTCATTTTTACTTGTCGTAGTTTGACTTGAAAATATATTAAGAAAATAATTAGTGATATAGGTATTTTACCAAACTATCACCTATTAAATGATGTCTTGAAAAATAATTTGGAAAATAAGTATTTAATGCTGAGGGTAAAATATGAAAAGGAAAATATTTATTCCCTTTTATGATATGTCAAAGGTGACAAGTAAAAATAAAAATTTATTTTAGAAATAAGTGATAAGTAAAAGTGAACAGATTGAGTATTATTTGAAACTAATTTGTAACTATATTCAATTATTAAATTCTTTGGTCAACTAGTTATAATTATATTTATAAAAATTAATAATTAAGTTTAACTAATAGTACATCACAAAGGTATCATAAATTAAGATTAAGTTTGAGTAAACTTAAAATTCTCAAAATACTTATAATTGAATATAGTGACCTATTTATTTGAATTGTAATTGAAACTCACAAGTAAGATTCTTTAAAATTGAATTGAGATGAATGATGATCACCTAAAATTAAATTAGAACGATAATTATATTATATCAGAAGATTATACGCGAGTCAAATCATAATTCTTAGAACACTTGACCAGAATGAAACTTAAGTGTGACTTATTGAAGTTTTGCTTAAATTTGATATAATTAGTTAATTAAAGTAAATATAATCATATATTTAGTTAAGTTATATTTGATACTTACAAGTAAGCCATTGTAAAATGGAATTGAATCGAATGATATGATTAACAAAACTAATTACGAAAAAAAATTCTCAGAAAAATAATAATTTTGGAGGCACTTGATCAAGATGGACCTTTAGCGAGACTTAGTGAAGTACCTTTTCTTAAGTTTGATAAATTAATTAATCAAAATTGCTAATTACCTATTTATTAAAATTATGCCCATAATATCAAATCAAATTATTAGTACCTTTATTTACACTAGACTGATGGATAATGTTCTCATAAAACATGTTCGAGTCAAATAACAATTCTAGAATCACTTGAAGCATGAGTAGACTTGTTAAAGTTTTATTTAAATATTTTATAATTAGTTAATCAAAGTTAATATAATCACTTATTTATTAAAATTAAATAATACATAAAATTAAATTGTATCAATGATTAACGAATCTAATTACAAATAGGTCGATAAATGAATTACAATGGAACATGTTCGAGACAAATAATAATTATGGAAGTACTTGATCAGGATGAAGTTTAAGGTGTGACTTTGTGAAATAATGCAATAATCGAAACATCATAAAAATAGACGGTGGTAGTAAGTCCATGCAATGCTCAAAATGTTCTACTTAAAGGCACAAATGCATTGTCTACAAGGCTCGAAAAGAAAAGAAATAAATTTGATCTTAACCGCGAAAGAAAAGCAGTAAGCTCCCAAAATCAAGGGTTGCATTCAAACATCAAAAAATTCATTTTGAAGAAACAAAATTTGCGAAGGCACCAAAGCAATTAAAATCAATTGAATATAATTACGTATTTATTTGAATTATATTTGAAACTTACAAGTAAGATTGTGTAAAATTGAATTGAATGATTAATAACTCCAGTTATATTTAGATGCAAGAAAGGTATATTTTGACGTTGCTAAAGATTATTATTGCTACAACAATTTTAGCCCGCGGTAGAAAATAATTATAAGCTACAAAATTTTAACACAATGATATATTTGTGGCTATATCATCTCGTCATTACAAATAATTATAGCTATTCAACCAACTATTGTCATGCTTTTTAGTACGCAAACCAAATATTTACTTAGCCATAATATTTTCTTTTAATTAAAATTTTATGGATAAAATAATTATCATTGATACCAAAAAAATTCAACGTGCGACCCAAAAAAATTAGCTACGAAATTTTATTAAAGCACTAAATCTATAGCTATATCATTAACTTTAGACACATTTTTTAACAACTTGAAGAAAAAATATTTATTTAGCTATAATAATTTATTTTAAATAATTTATTGTGGCTAAAAGGTTATTATTGCTATAGTAAATTTTAACTCATGGCAAAACTTAATCATTAGCTACAAAATTTTACTATAGCAAAATACTTGTGGCTTTATCATTTAACTATTGTCGGTACCTGAGTTGGCACAGACACCTGAGTTGTCGGAGGAGTGGCAGGTTGAGGAGTTCTGGTAGAGGTGGGTTGAGATCTTTCCCGGAGTTCATTCCTTCGATTAAGCAGCGGTTGCTCATCATCTGTTTCAGAAAAGGCTACTTCAATAGCTGCTCCTTTCCTAGCTATATGCTTCTTCCTCTTTCCTTTATCTCCCGGTTGGAGGTCATCCCCTCTCCTCTTCGGAAGATTTGATTCTCCTTCATTTATTTTAATGCCATTTGCTTTTCTCTGGGTGGTTCGGTTACATTGGTGCGTACCATATCTTCAAAAGATAAAGAGAATTTAAGAAAACAAAATCAAACTCTAGCACAACAAATCTTGTTACAGATAAACTTGCTGATCCAGTCGGCGAGTCGCCGAACCTCTTTGGCGAGTTAAGTCTGCCTTGCCGATGGGGTTGGCTAAATAATGTTTATCATGACCAACGACACTAACCTACGCTATGAGTGTCTACGATTGTCGATAGTATAGTAACCCAACTAAAGGCTGGGGTCGTGTCCCAAGGGAGTGGTTTTGAGAATTGATAGAAAAATAAAATTAAGCTCTAACTAGTCGTAGCTAAAGACATTAACGATTAAAAACATAGTAAATTAAAGGGGGTGACACAAAAGTGTTAAATATCGATTTGTGGGGTTTTGTCACAAATAGGAAAAATAGCAAAAATTAACAAGAAAATCAAGTATGGGGAAATATTCTTGGGGTGTGACGGCAATATAAGTTGAGATCAATCGTTGGATACATGCTTTCAATAGAAAATTTGCAAGATAATAGTGACTAGGCTAAGCTTTAGATGGAAATAAGTTCCCTCTCGGTCAACTTACCCTGTTTCAAATGGGTTCCTCTCAGACACCCATTTGCCGCATGAAGACCAACCTACGCCTTACCCCCACTCACTCTATCAAGATGAGTGTTAGGATATGGGACTAGGGCTCACCCTCTCGGGCTGAACCTCATGTCGACCCACTCCTTAGCCAATCAGTCTAGTGGTCTTGGTTTTGCGACCTCCCTCTCGAGCAAGCCGAAAACACATGGGTGGTTTTGTATTTGCAACTACAAACCCATTAAATTAAACCACAACCACTAGGTGAAATCACCAGTAAAATACATCTATCCTATCAGCAAGCTAGACCCAACAACACTATCAACACATATTTGCTAAATCACCCCCCAGCAATGGGGATTTTTAGGCACACATTAAGAAATAACAAAATACACCTAAAATGATATTAAAATCAAATGGGTATAAGTAATTAAACCTTGATTTAAGAAAAGGAAGAAGAATAGAGATGACCCACTTCCAACTTGGGGAAGATGAAATCCTTCTCTCTTCAAGTCTTCTACAAAACCCTCTCCAAACTTGAGAGAAAATACCTAAATATGTACTATTCTATTATGAAAATAATAATAATGGTTCGGAACCCTAAAATTAATAAAGAGATTAGTATTTATAGCCATCAAAAATTTGTGCAGGCGGATAGTTCGGCGAAGTTAGTCTAGTCCGCCGAATGACTCGGCGACTCGCGCTTTTTTTGTCTCATCGCCGTTGAGTGCTTGCCTACAATATCTTCACAATCTGGCCCATTGGACGGTATAGTACTGCTTCGCGGAACTATTCGGTGAAGGAATGACTGCTCCTTTCATCACCTTTTTTATCCTCTTCCTTCAGGGCTTCGCATACTGGAACAAATGGCTGAGTCTGTCCTTTCTGTTCCTTTTTGTCCATGATTTCACTAAAACTTCAAATACCTGAAACTTAAGAGTTTTCATCAGATATTAAGACAAAATAAGCATTCGAGGACACTATTTCTATCAAAATAACCCCTAAATTAGTCCAATTTGTGAACTCATCAACACCCCCAACTTAAACTTTTGCTTGTCCTCAAGCAGACTCAAGTTCAGTCGTTCAAAAATTGTGTCTCAAACAGTGCTACACAAGACTCAATCATGAGTGCACACAACAAGATTCAATTTACTTATGCAAGGATCAATTGTGTATTCAAAGATTCAAGTTGTGACACACCATTACCAACGATTCTCATGCTCGCAATACTTGCTACTTGTGCAAGTCCAAGCTCAACAAAAAGTATCTAAATGCCTTCACATGAAAAATGATTCCATATTCATACACAGAGGTTAATCAATTCAAGATCAGGAATCCGATGCAACGCTCACACTCAGAAAGAGGAACACAATGCTTGTTTTTACCCATAGGTTTGCCCTTATTTTCCAATCGAATTTTGATTTTGCTTACTCAAGATCAAAAAGGTCTTTCTAAGGCTTGTAATGGGGCTGAGTGCGAAGGTATGGTTATTTAGGCTCAGTGAATTTTTTCTCGTGAGTTGTGGCATTCGCAAGGCATTCTCTTCTTTTCCTTTATCGATTCTCTTTCTAGTGCTTCGAAGTCACCTTTTTATTCACCCTCATGGATTGCTTGGAAACCCGATTTTTTTTCTTTTTTTAAAGGAGTTTCCACTTATGCAATACCATGGGTTAGATGGGACTTTTTCTTGCACTTCTTGACTTCTCCTTTTCCTTTTAACCACACCCCCAACTTAGGCTTTTGGCCTAAGTTGGCTATTCGCTAAACCACAACTCAAGAGGATTGTAGGTAGTGGTTCAAGTAAAGTCTAGGGCTCATCAAAGTTCTTCCAAAGAAAGGTAAGGCTCAAAGGGTGTTCAAAAGAGTTTCACATGCTCACGGGTAGGCCACAAAGAGATATATGTCAAATTTGGCTGACTCTCTTTAAAATTGCCTAAGATCATATCAAGAGGACACCTTTCTAAATTAATCAAACTAACAGGGCAAATTCTAGGTTTATTCATGCATAGTTCAAAGCAAGCTAATCACACAAGGCATCGACACTTAGGTCAAACAAGACTACACACTTTCGCTAGTGTGCAGCGGTCATTACAAGAGAATCAATTTGATAAATGGCTAATCACAACGAGATGCAACGAGTTCATATATTGTCTATGCAACTTCATTTGGCCTCATCGTAGCCGTACATTCATGTTCGTTCAATTGAGAGAACTATTCAAGTCATCGATATTGATCGAAACCGAGACTCATTTTTTTGTGAAAGAACAGCCACAATTAACTCACAAAGGGTGCCAAAAAAGTGCAAAAAATTCAAAAAAATTTAGAAGGGTCAAAATCATTTGCAATTTAAAAACAAAAGAGAGCCATGAGCTCAAACATCCACGAAAAGCAGTGTAAACACACTTTTAAACAGAACAACCCAAATATATACAAAACACCAATCACAAATAGCAAACAAATTGTGAGCCTCACCCCACCACAAATAAAAGTGTTTGTCCTCAAATCCAAATAATAATCCAGAGGTCAAATTAAAGAAAGACAGAGATAGGGCTAGAGAATAATCCTGGTTAGGCAACTGTTTCGAGTTGGAGTCCTTCAATAGATGTCATGTAAAGCAGAAGGTATGCTAGGGACGTTTGGTGCATTGCCGAGTGATTCATCATGCTTTGTACATCTTTTCTTGGCATTCCAATGCGCCTATCTTCAACCCACGCTCTCAAGTGATTAATCAGCTGCCTTTTTGTGCGTTGGCCTGCGGTTTATCCAGTTTGTTCCAATTCGGTGTTTGCGTTTTGGTTTCTGAGTGATTTGGCTTTTTGCCAAACAAATTTTTACTTCGCCGAGTTTTTACAGAACTTCTTAGCAGTTGTGGATGTTCAAACGGCGGTGACTATATGCGTCGCCGATCAGGTGGGCGATTTGCCAAAACTATCCTGAGCTCTCCGAGTTTTACAAACTCCAGATTTTGAAGATATCTTGAGTCAAACGGCGGAATAGATTTGATCGCCAACTTCTTCGGTGACTCGCCAACTAGGTCTGCTGCTAGCCATTATGCACCTGTTTGGCACCTGCTACATTTCAGTCTATAAAACTAAGACACTATTGTTTTACTAGTACGCCAGTATAAGATAATATGGGGTTTTTGGGTTGCCTCCCTAACAGCGCCTGAGTTACCGTTGCGGCAGGACACAATTCAAATACTACTCTTCGTCCTCGGAATGACCCATGGTGTAATTAGGTGAATCTTCAGTAAACGGAGGATAGTGACCCATCATTAAATGGGTGATTAGCATCCTGCATTTGAATTGTCATGGAGTGAGAGGCTGACGCTTCGTTCAGCATTTCAAAATTTTCCTTCATCTCATTCAACATCTTCTCATGTGCCTCAATCTTTTGTTGAATGAGTGACAGGGCTTCATCATCCTGTATACCTATCTGTTTCTTCCCATGTCTGCATTATCGAAGGGAGGGGTGCTTTTCTTTCCCCATGGTTTGTACCTCCAATTATGTGTCTCTGGTAGATAGAGCATTCAACTGGGTAGCTAGTGCATCCCACTCCTGCTTCTTTTTGGCTTCTTTGTTGGCTTTTACCGTACCATCAAGGAGTTTTTCTACAACCTCATATGGCTGGTGTAGCATACCGCCCTCGCAAATTTGATCAGCTATATCTTTATTCTAGGGTCCTAGACCCCTGCCGAAGCACTCCACTAGCCCTTTGTCTATCATCCTGTGAGATGGGCATGGTTGCAACACCGCTTGAAACATCAGCCACATTTCCTAAATAGTCTCATCCCCTTCCTGTTTGAAAGTGAGGAGGTTGTCCCTGAGGTTCAATAGTTTCAAAAGGAGATGATCCGTATGGTATCCATAATGTTTTTCCATCCTTAGTTCCCTGCTTTGATATTCAAACTAGCAAAACAAAACTACAATTTAGATTAGTAACACTAAAAATAGAAAGAATCAATTTTTTTATTGAACTACGAATTCCAAAATAACACCACTCCCCGGTAGCGGTGCCATTTTGATGCTTATCGTGACCAACGACACTAACCTACGGTATAAGTGTCTACGATCGTCGATAGTATAGTAACCCAACTAAATGTTGGGGTCGTGTCCAAAGAGAGTGGTTTTGAGAATTGATAGAAAAATAAAATTAAGCTCTAACTAGTCGTAGCTAAAGACATTAACGATTAAAAACATAGTAAAATAAAGGGGGTGACATAAAAGTGTCAAATATCGATTTGGGGAGTTTTGTCACAAGTAGGAAAAATAGCAAAAATTAACAGGAAAATCAAGTATGGGGAAATATTCTTGAGGTGTGACCGCAATATAAGTTGAGATCAATCGCTGGGTACATGCTTTCAATAGAAAATTTACAAGATAATAGTGACTAGGTTAAGCTTTAGATGGAAATAAGTTTCCTCTCGGGCAACTTACCCCGTTTCAAATGGGTTCCTCTCGGACACCAATTTGCTACATGAAGACCAGCCTACGCCTTACCCCACATACTCTCTCGAGCTGAGTGCTAGGATATGAGACTAGGGCTTACCCTCTCTGGCTGAACCTCATGTCGACCCACTCCTTAGGCCATCAGTCTAGTGGTCTTGGTTTCGCGACCTCCCTTTCGGGCAAGCCGAAAACACATGGGTGGTTTTGTATTTGCAACTACAAACCCATTAAATTAAACCACAACCACTAGGTTAAATCACCACTAACATACATCTATCTTATTAGCAAGCAAGACCCAATAACAATATCAACATATATTTGCTAAATCACACCCCAAGAATGGGATTTTTAGCCACACATCAAGAAATAACAAAATACACCTAAAATGCTATTAAAATCAAATGGGTATAAGAAATTAAAACTTGATTTAAGAAAAGGAAGAAGAATGGAGAAGACCCACTTCCAACTTGGGGAAGATGAAATCCTTCTCTCTTCAAGTCTCCCACAAAACCCTCTCCAAACTTGAGAGAAAATATCTAAAAACGTACTATTCTATTCTAAAAAAAAAAATAATGGTTCAAAACCGTAAAATTAATAAAGAGTTTAGTATTTATAGCCATCAAAAATTAGTGCAGGCGGATAGTTTGGTGAAGTTAGTCGAGTCCGCCGAATGACTCAGCGACTCGCCCTTCTTCTGTCTCATCGCCGTTGAGTGCTTGCCTACAACATCTTCACATTCTGGACCATTGGGCGGTAAAGTACTACTTCGCGGAACTATTTGGCGAAGTGCCGACTGTTTCTTTCATCGCCTTTTCGATCCTCTTCCTTTAGGGCTTCGCATACTGGAACAAAGGGCGGAGTCTGTCCTTTCGGCGAATCGCCAAAGGTTCTTGGCGATGCTCATGCTTCAGCTTCTTTGTTCTTTCCAACCTTTTTGTTCCTTTTTGTGCCTAAGTGTCCATGCTTCCACTAAAACTTCAAATACCTTAAACTTAAGAGTTTTCATCAGATATTGAGATAAAATAAGCATTCGAGGACACTATTTCTTTCAAAATAAAGCCCTAAATGAGTCCAATTTATGGACTCATTACTAAACAATTAAAGCAAGTCGGCGATATGAGAGTCCTTTCGGCGAATCGCTGACTACTTTCGGCGAGCAAGGGTTTGTCTGCCGAAAGTTACAGTGCATAAGGGTCTTAGGGGTGCAAATAAAAAGCGATAAAGAGTACTTTCGGTGAGTCGCTGAATGCCTTTGGCGAACTCAGGCATCTCGCCGAAAGTTACAGATTCCAACCACAAACTTCACATGAAATTAAATGCAACATGAAGAAAATAGGCGAACCGCTGAGTGATTCGGCGAGCTTGACTCAGTTCGCCGAATGACCCAATATGCACATTTTCAACCCACCTTCTCAACCCCCGAAATTGAAATCAAAGCATGCACTAATGAAATTCAAACAAGACCTACACTACCCATCACCCCGAAATACTCAGACTTATCCCGGATTTGCCAAATTTGTCCATTTGACGATATTTGCTCTTAAGAGCGGTGTTACCCGCTCTATCATTGTGCAAATTTTTGACATGTAACACAAATGTGGGTTACTTTGACTTCACCCAATCA
Source organism: Solanum bukasovii (assembly GCA_029582585.1). Lineage (NCBI taxonomy): Eukaryota > Viridiplantae > Streptophyta > Magnoliopsida > Solanales > Solanaceae > Solanum > Solanum bukasovii. The sequence continues at coordinate 52,992 of JAJOOI010012179.1, forward strand.
ATTTAACAACACACAATCACAATCCAACTCATTAAAAAGCACAAAAGCTACGGGCATTTGACTATCAAACATTGCGGGAAAGATTTCAAGATAAAATAGGCATTTCAGGATTCTAATCCTACTAGTGAGGCCCAACACACATCAATATGATACTATTATTGCAAAAGAGTAAAAAAAAATTGAATGTAAACTCGGGATTCGGAAACCAACCTTTGATGCCAATTAAATTGCGATTGAAAAGCTAGGCGGCAAAGTATTCTAACTGCGAGCAAAAATCAACAAACTAAAATGCTAGTAAAGGGCTGAAATAAAGAAAATACTATCTTAGTGTGAATTTAGGTGATTCAAGAGAGAGGGAAAGTGAAGAATTTCAAACTTGAAGCTTCTTGGCCATTATAAACCATCCAGTTCGCTCGTGTTTGGCGACGTTAGTCGCACTCGTCGATTCACCGAGTGATCACCGGCCCCACAAATTGCTAAAATTCTTTCAGTTTCTTAGGGGTTAAGACGGCGGTCTACATCGAGGTCGCCGACCAGTTCGGTGACACGTCAAACTGCTTCGTAAGTCCACCGAGTTTTACAGGCTCTGACTTGAACTTGAATTGAGCCAAACAGCATGTCAAGTCGGGCTTGCCGACTTCTTCGGCGATCCGCCGACTGACCAATTTCTCGCCAATCTGTATTTTTCACCACTTTCCTCATTCAAACATGTACCACTAACACACCATTATTTATAAAAGCAAACTAAAGCATTTAAAACCTTAGGTTGCCTCCCAAGAAGCGCCTTATTCAACGTCGTGGCAAGACGCAAGTCCCCAATCACATTTTATTGGTGGGGTTGTCTTTAGTGTTACTAGGTAACCCCAATAGTTCATTTGGGCAAAGAGGAGGCACCGCATAATTCAGGAGTATCCTGATCAGCTAGATCGATCAAGAGTAAGAACCAACCATTTGATTCAACACTTAAATATTCACCTTCATCTCTTCCAACATTTGATCTTGTTCGGTGATATTTTGGAGAATGATTTGAAGTGTGTCCTCGATGCAATTGTTCTCCCTTTCTCTAGACTGATTCCTCTCGTGAGAAGGTATGTACCTCCATTGAATCTTACACTGGTTTTCCACCTCTGAAAATTTGGTGGACAACTCGTTCAGCTGAGTTACTAGTGCAGTTAACTCGAAGTCCCTCTAGACTTCTTGGTTCGTTTCTGCCGAGTTGTCACCATTTCCCCAGCCATGCTTAGGGTATCTACCTACATCAACAAATTCAAAGGAAAAAAAAACTAGAATTAAAGTTAGTAAACTATGATTATCGAAAGTAGAATTCATCTTAAACTAAAAACTTTCACGTAACATCACTCCGCGGCAGCGGCACCATTTTGATATTTGCGTAATCAAGACACAACTTTCGATGCAACTGTCTATGATCGTACAATAGTTTAGTAACCCAACCAAGGGTTGGGGTCGAGTCCCAAGGGAGTGGGCGTGAGAATTAGTGGTTGAGTGCTAAATTGCTAGAGTTAATCATAGCTAAAGACTTTGGCGAATGAAAACATAACAAATTAAAAAGGGTGACACAAGTGTCAAGTATCAAATGGGGTTTTGTAAGCAGGAAACAACTAAATCAGTGAAAAGAAGGAAAAGTACAAGTATGGAGATGGGATTCTTGGGATGTGATAGGAATACGGGATAGACTAAATCATTGGGTACGTGCTTTTGATAGAAAATTCATTGAGTATTTGTGACTAGGCCAAACTTTAAGGGGGATAAGCTCTCTCTCGAGCAACTTACCTCGTTCCAAGCGGGTACCTCTCGGACACCCACTTGCCGCATGAAGAACAACCTCCACCTTCACCCACTCACTCTCTCGAGCTGAGTGTGTGGACATTGGACTAGGGTTCACTCTCTCGAGTTGAACCTCATGTCGACCTACTCGCACTGGCCATCAATTTAGTGGTCTTAGTTTTACGACCTCTCTCTCGAGCAAGCCGAAAACACATATATGAGATTATATTTGCAACTACAACCTCATTAAGTTCATCCACAACCACTAAACAAAATCACATTTAAACTATAAATAGACTACCAGCAAGCAAGACCCAATGATTAATCTAACCCATATTCACAAAATCACACCCCAAGAATTGGGGGTTTAGCTACGCATGTAAAAGAGATAAAGACGTATACCAATATTAGTTTCCATCAATGGGTATGCAAGATTAAGTCTTAAAACAAGCCAAAAGTTAAGAATTCAGGAGACCCAAGTCCAATTTCTTGAAGATGAAACCCTTGAAAACTCCAAGTTCTTCAAAACCTTCTCCAAAACTTAGAGAGAATATCTCCAAAAACTTTGTCTAAGACTTAATAATCTAAATACTAGGTAAAACAAGGTAAAATTCGCCCCTAAGAATAAAAACTGAACTAGTATTTATAGTTTTCAGAAAATGTGCTACGAAGGTTCTTTCGGAGACATTAGTGGGAATGGTTGATGCATTCGACAATCCTCCCTTTGATCTACTTCGTTGCCTTTCATCAGTTGTCTTCAGCATCTTTGTGTTCTAGATAATTGGGCGATGTAGCACTGCTTCGCAGAGTCGTTCGGTGGAACACCGACTGTTCCTTTTCACCGCCGATTTTCTCCTTTCCTTTAGGGCTCAGCACACTGGAACAAAAGTCGAATATGCGATCTGTTGGCGATTCGTTGAATGGGTTCAGCGATTTGCAGATCTTCGTTTCCTCGTTCTTTCGGCTTCTTTTTCTCCTTTTTGCGACGTAGTGTCATGCTTTCTTTCAAACTTCAAATACTTGAAACTTAAGGGTTTTCATCAGATATTGAGATAAAATAAGCATTTGAGGACACAATTTCTATTATAATATAGCCCTAAATGAGTCCACAAATCATTCATTCAGACCTAATAAGATCCATTAAGCCATTTTATAATGAAACAAAAACAAATGCACTTAATGGGATGAATCTGAATTATTAAGATTTAGATCTTACATACAAATGGACTTAATTGTTTGAATCTAAACAATTCAGATTAAGACCTCCATTAAGTGAAAACAAATGAGGCATGAGTGATGTTTGCATCTAAAGTTCTAGTTGCTGACTGATTTCCACAGAGATGGAACTAGCATTAGAGTTTTAGCAACTGATATGAAGCCTACATCAATCTTTTCTCTCATATAAACTACTAATCCTCTATTACGGAGATTATGTGTGAGATGCCTCAAAATCTAAATCTTTTTTTGAGAAAAGAAAAGACGGAATAACCAAAGCACCATTTGCATTTAACCTATGCAGGTAAAAAATTGATGTTACAATTTTTTTGAATAACAATGAGAAGTCTATAAAAACATCAAAAGAGGCTACATTCTTGATTGCAGGACTCAAATTGAATCGTTCTTTAAACAAAATGACAATTCAGTAAATCAAAACCAACCTTGACAAAGAGTTAAACGTTAATAATAAGAAAACACATATTTTATCATACCACACTAAATTACTAATAGTTGAAATGCAGGAAACCAAGATATACAAATTTAGAGAACCTTGAATTCAGATCTGTATGGGCAAAATTCAAATAGCCAGAAAAAAAGAGAAAAGAATTCCACAAGGTGAACACCAAATTCCTTTAAAACCCACAACAACTTTTGGAATCAAGATCTGACATGAGTTAAGAATTAATCAGAAAAACAACCTTAGAGAATGTAACAAGAAGATAAGACCGAGAGAGATTTAGGACATACCTTTAGATTGTTTTTTCCCTTCAGTGTGCGCAAAAAATATTGGGTGAAAATTGTGGGATGTTGGTGTGCTTTGATGAGGAGTGAGAGTGGTATATGAAATCTTGGTCAAATGGCAATGGAAATGTCATCCACCTGTAAATTGATTCTGGTCAACAATACATTTTATTCTTTTTTTCTATCCTACCTGTTTTTATGATATACTAGTTTATCGACACATGTGTTGCACGTGATTATAAATTCAGGAAATATATGTTATAGTAAATAGTATTTCTTATTTCAGTGAATATTTGAATAATAAGCTTTGCACAAAATAATACTGCAGATTCTTTTGTCAACGTTCAATGTGGATCGTCATATATATCTCTTATTCACGCAACCTATGAAAATGGTCAATGAAATTTTTTATTAGTTAAATGCAATAATGCATTTATTTATTTCAATTTGATGAGGTTCAATCATGTAATTTGTCGTATCTCAGTAATAATACCTTATATACAATATTTGTTATGTATTTTTCTTGTCATCTAAGCAACTATATTTTGCACGTGTATTCCATGTTAAACTCTTTATATGTCATATGAACATTTGAAGAGAGCAACTACATTTTATTCTTTAGAACTAATTTTTGTATATTAATTTTTATTTTATAAGTTATATCACAATAGATAACGTTATTGTTGTTGGCTATCATATTTGACTTATCGATTGACTGTGTACATAAATCAAAGATAATTATCTGATAGTCCATAGTTAACTAAGAAGGGTTTTCTTTTTTTTTTACCGGAAAAACTAAAAATTAAAATTAAAGAATATATTCTATATGTGAAATGATATATATAATCACTTTTTTATCTTACACCCAACAAAGATATGGTTCATATACTTGTAAACAATTTTCAATTTATTTAACCAAGCATGATTCATCTAAGGAAAAATAACAACACCGTGTTATCACATATATAGGGGTGGTATAATAATATGAAAAATTATTGGTCAAAAGTTAATGTAAGGAAAGATAAAAGATAGAAATAATTATTGTAATAACTATTAGAATTCATAATATTATAACTAAAGAATGTAAAAGAGTGTGAATAACGTTTGCAATAATTAGTAATAACTAAGAGAATTTATAATATGATAACTAAAGAATTAATTTGCAATATCTGAATTTCTAATAAATTTTATATACTTACATAAATAAATAAGACTTTTAATTAATGTTACTATTTATTTTTTATAGTTTTTAGATTTTAATTTAGTGTAGAGACAAAATGAAAATTTTTATTCCATATTACTGAATAAAAAAATTATTTTGTAAATGATAAATTTTAAATGATTTATATATATTCACATTTTTTGTGAGTTTTTTTTTTTAAAATAATATATTTTGAAGTTAGAAGATCTTGTTAACTTTATAATACATCCGTTACATAAATAATACTATAATTTAAATATAAATTTGTACCCACACACACACACACACACATATATATATATGGCGTTATTACAAGTCATATGAACTTTTCTTCGTCTAAAATACTGAAATATTAAGAAATAATAAATAAGTAAAACAAAAGGGAAATGTTTATATAGTAATAATTATTTTGAAGAAAACTTTCTAACATTATAAATCACATAAGTATCATTGCTAAATAAGGTTATTATTTTGTCTTGAGCATCAAAAAAATAAATTCTGACAATTCTCCGACTCTTGAGAAGTTTAATAATTTTAGAAAAAGTTATTAGAAGCACATATCTACATCACAAGAGAAATTGTCAACAAAAACAAATGAATTTAGAATACATCATGTTAACTTCATATATTGGAACATTAATGCTAATGTATATATTAAGCAAAACAATAATTATTATATCATCAAAATTATTTTCGTCAAGTACTCGAGGTTATACCTTCTTAGAATAGAACGATTTACTTCATCAAAATAGAGGTACCTCATATTCCGCTAAACTTTGAACTCCTCAACGACAATGAATCACACGAAAATTTTTCAAATGCAAGAAGAAGAAGATTAGAAGATTAAAAAAATTTGTGGTTGAAAAATTAGAGGAAGTCCCTCTATTTATAGTCAACAAAGGGAAGTATGAACATGTGTTCTTTGGAAAAGTCACAATTAATTGTAAAAGTCACAACTCTTTGGAAAAGTCATAACTCATCGGAAAATCACAACAATTTGAAAAAAGTCACAACTTATTGGGAAAGTTACAACTCATCGAAAAAGTCACAAAGTAAGTTAGGGATATTATAATAATTTAACATTCAAGTTAGGAGTTCATGCTTTTAAGGTAACTAGATATATCGCACGTGGTTGCTTCGTCTTGAGGTTGATACATGTATTTAAATGTATTCATACTATATTTGTCACAAACAGCTTTGGGCTCAAGGTAGCCTGTCTTTCGTTGTGGAAGCAAAGGTGTATGGTCTGGTGAGGTGCGCCTGCATTGCACGTGTATGCCAAGTCTTGACATCCCTTTACACGTAAAAATTTATCGTTAATGTATATTTCAGTTGTACAAAATTTCACTCTATATTTCATTATTTTCTATGCCATATTTAGTGACCGGATACGCAACTTTGTTTCGTGTTGTAAGGCATGTATGGGTGAGGGTCGTATGATAAATTTGTTAGTACGCCATTTGTTTGAAAATAATTCGGCAGGACTTAATAGTGTGGGTTGTTAGTTATGTTATGGCATGAAATACATGTCCCTTTTAAATAGTCTATAATAATTTTATTGTATATTAACCTAATTGAATATATACAATACTAATGTCATATTTGGTAGTTGTGTGGTGTTGCTCATATGGTCTGCTCCTCCACCCAACCTGAATACATCCAATTAATATTTCATTAGCTTCATGTGGTATGCATATTTTTCCATGTTTGATTTTTTCCAATCTTGGTAATAATCAAATCTCAGCTAAAACTTCTTTGTAGACAATATTTCTTGTGTATGTCCCTTTGTACCAATTTGGTTGTTCAGTCATGACCAATACTTTAGTTTTCGCCATAGATATTCCTCTAGATAGTGCTATGTATAGTTGGCCATGTGAGAAAACATGTTGTGGTAGGTATAATCCAACATTTGGTATTATTTGACCATGTGCTTTATTTATTGTCATCGCAAAAATTAGTCGTATTGGAAATTGTTTCCTTATAAATTTGAAAGGATATCCTTCATTCTCGGGTGGTGATAATTGTATCCTTGGAATAAACACTTGTGTTGTGCATATTGACCTGTTATTATTTCAGCATGTATGACATTCTTGTCAAAACCTCTACAAATTAATCGTGTCCCATTGCACAAACCATTTGACGGATCTAGATTTCTCAGCATAATGATGGGCACATTTTCTTTCAATACTAACCTAATGTATACAATTAAAAGATTCATGAATTGTTATGTATTTGTAAGCATGTAATTGTTGACTTTTCTTTTGCTCTATGAAGTAACATAAAAAGACATCTTTAAAAGTTTTGATGGATTTGATAATGTACCTATGCGGCGGGAGTCCATTTGGTGTTAAGGTGTTGAAGTATTCTTCTTGATAGTAGTTGTTGGTATCATCTTCCGCTGAGTCAAACCTGATATATGTTTTGATTTCTCCAGGGAATTTTGATATACCGTGAGTTTACGGTATTTCTAATACGTTTCACTTACAAGTTGTGTGTGTCTAAGGCCTTTTTATATTGGTTTTGATGTGTTTTTATCATGTTTTGCAGGAAAGACGTTCAGGTGCGGAAGTGTAGAGACAACTGAAAGAAATGCAGAAGAAAGGCATTCACGGAGGTGATCTACGGACCGTAGGTCCATTCACGGTCCGTAGGTTATGACCGTAGATCAGTAGGCAAGGCATAGCGGACAAATCAGGAAAATCTGACCAAGTGTGGAACCACGGCGTCTATTGACGGTCCGTAGATTGATCTACGGACCGTACTGTTGATCCGTAGAGTGATACTGCGAGGGTTCCAGTACCTGATTTTTTGAAGATTCTAAGTGTGGAGCTACGGAGGGGATTGACGGACCGTAGATCGATCTACTGTCCGTACTGTTGGTCCGTCGTTTGCTTCAGAGAAGCTGATTTTCGGAAGCTGAAATATTTTCTAAGTCCTGACTGACGGAAGGGACTTATGGACCGTAGATCCATCGACGGTCCGTAAGTCGGTCTCGTGGATTGAAGACGC